>LDKF01000163.1:57426-72071 GCA_001026735.1 Rotylenchulus reniformis | reverse complement strand
GGCGACAACGCTTTCTACGGCGTGAGCACTTTCCGTGTCAAACGCGGCGACAACGCTTTCTACGGCGTGAGCCCTTTCCGTGCCAAACGCGGCGACAACGCTTTCTACGGCGTGAGCCCTTTCCGTGCCAAGCACGCCGACCCCGAGTTCCGCTCCGAAATAAGACTTCCGCGCGGAATCGTAGCTGCTCTACCCCCTTTTCCTTTTTGAAGTTCACAATTCCTGTGAACTAACAACTTTCTTTTATGTTGAATGTACCAATTTGAATTTTGTTTGTTTCTATTCCTTATGTTATCACGAAAATAAATTCGCAATTTTTACTGCATTTTCTGTTTGTAGTTTTAATGGAAGGGATTTTGGAAAACTCTGGGACGAGGAGTTCCGTGAAAGGGCCAGTCGGGTATCGGGAGGAGGAGGATCCCGACTTTGCGGGGATCATTTTTTGACTTTTGGAATTGTGTCATCCTTCATGGGTGGTACTCAAAAGCTCAAAACATGGTATTATGTTTCAAAGTATAAAATAAAAAATAAAAATAAAATTAACTTACAATACCTTCGATTCCCAGTATGTCTAACGCTGGAACACTAGGTGCACTATAAAGTTTTTGGCAATGGACTAAGACGGATGGGATTAGGCTGTTTATTTTTTTAGCTAATTTTTTTTGCTATTTTTTGACATCAAGTTTATTTCTCTAGATTGGGTTAAGCTGATCAGCTACTTTTTAAAATGAATTTTAAAATTTTATAAATTTTTTTTATGCCAATATAGACAAGTAAAATATTTTTCCTTTAATTTTGCTAATAATTCCCAAGATAATTACATAATTTTGAAAAAATGCATTACCATTTGAAAAATATAGAAAAAATATTCAAGAATAAATTGATATGCATAGATCCATCGATATCAATGGATCCATCGATATCAATGGATCCATCGACCAAAGATCCATCGATATCAATGGAAATTATTGCAGAAAACTTTGGAATTTCAATTAAATGTCTAAGCAGATGGAATCGAGGAGAAGACATAGGAGATAAAAAGGTATTGTATTTATATTTATGAAAACATTTTTATGTAAAATAGAGAAAGCGAACTGACGGTTTACATTAGGGTAGTTCACGATCGGTTTAAAATCGGAAAAATAAATTGAGTTTTTGTTTCGATCTAATTGACAATTGGCAAATATCCATAATTAAATTCATCGGGAAATCTTTTAAAATTATTCAACGAACAATTCAATTCATTGCTTTTTTTAAAGAAATCTAAGGTTCTGTTTTACTTACAATAAAATTGTAGAAATTGTTGGAATTTCATAATTTACTTAATGAATAATTTGCTAATTTTCAAGAGAATTTATTTAGTTCGAAGTTTTGGTTAATATTTTCAATTTTTAAAGCTTTCAATAAAATTTAAAATAAAATCTATTTCTCAAATGTATTAGGGTAAAATCTAAAAGTTTGGACCCTTGATTTTCGGTTTTCCCGGTTTTTATCAATATTCTGAAAAATTAAGCCTTAATCATCACCACCTCAGGGATTAATTATAAAAAATGTAAAATAAATTATAATTTTGAGATAAATTTATTTTACATTTTAAATCCTGTCAACGTCTTTTTATAAGTTTTATGTACATATTATTTCACAGCATTAATAATATGAATTTTTAGAGCTTGGAAAAACTTATAAACACATGAAAAAGAACAATTTGGTGCCAAAACTTATGTGATGAAAAGTGGGCTACCTGGCTGACCCCATTTGGAAGTAAAAATTTTCTCGTCATAATAATGAAACATTAATACCAAGAATAATCTATGTATATAAATCCCATACGTTGTATATGTATTCATAACAAATTGTAAGGCTGTTGCTGAGTATGGAGTGGTGTAGATGCCATTACCGTGTTCAAAATGTTTGCCCTTGTCAAGACCGAGCCCTTCTTTTTACAGTGTCAAGGACATTAATGTCCGAAGTGCCATGGTAGACCATCGGCTATCCCTCACCCTTCTCCTCCGCCGAAATATATAAAACAAATCTATTTAACAATGAATATCCAAAATAAATATTCCCAGTAAATAATTGTCAGAGGTCGAGTTTTACACATAAAATATTAATGTGTTTTATTTTTAATGGTTGACATTTTTATTTAATAGGTTAAATTGCTTATTATTTCATGTAATTTTATTTCAAAAAACATATTATTTAACCCAAAAACATAAAATTTTCGAGCCATAATTCACTTTTCATGCGCTGAATAAAATCCAACATTTATTTGGAAAAATATTAAAGATATAGTACCAAAAGTTAGAACAATAATAAGATTGATAAAAATGACAATAAATGGGTACCGGATGGATATGGGTAATAATGTTATTTGTATGGGTGTAATAAGTTGTGTTCTATATAATAGATGGGTAGATGTTTAAATAAATTGTTGGGAGATGAAAATGGTTTAAACCGGGTCTTAGGTTACTTCTTATGGTGTAGTCTCCCTCTTTTCATATTCGTTTCATGTCAGACATTTTCTCAGATGGCCTACCGAAGCTGCTCGATCACCATCATCAAAGCTGTATTTGAAGATTAAGATTATTCAACTGTGTATTCGAAATTTGTTGGGCATCATATCATAAGACCAAAGGTAATCGAATCCCTAATACAATCAATAAAAGATTCATGCTAGTTGAATTTATTTTTCTAATAATCTTTTAATGGAATGGCTAACTAAAAATGAATTTCTGCTTATAATTTTTTGAATCAATTGTTCGGTGGCTTTTAGCATTATGTTCTCCTTACCTCGGAGTAGGTGTGTTTCCCGGGGCTAGGACATTATAAAGGCCAATAAAGGCGTTAAAAAGGTAATATTCGTTATTTAAAAAATAACATAATAACTTTTATTTAAAAATATAAAAATTCCAGACATCCTTTAAAAAAATTTTAAACAACAATTTTAATTCTATCGTATTCTATTGAACCTCATTTAAGGACGATTTATTATAATTATAATACGCTTCATAGCAACCTATTAAAATAGAATTTGACGCTAAATAAAAACGAAAACTCGGCCCTTTATACATAATTCATCAAAAATAAAATAAAAAGATTCGACTGGGGTCATTTTGAAGGTCTTTTATTTGGGGTCGGTCTAATAGAGGGGGCCGTTCTAATGGAGGGGCCGCTCTATTTTTCAACCACCCTCGAGAGGGCCGGTCTAATTGAGGGGATATCTAATAGATGTAATACAGTATACATTTGGTGTGAAAAATAAAACAAATGAAAATTAAGATACAAAATGAGCGTGGTCATCTTCTATTGGACTAATGAAAAAAAATATGGAATTCAGAAAATTTCGAGACTTTGACCATATATTTTTATTTTTGTGATCCAATCCTAATGAAACATAAACTAATGGATTTTGTGTTCTATTTTATGATGTTAAACTATTTTTTAGGTTGAGAAAATGCTAAATGGGACGCAGAAAGTGACAATGCAAAATTATTTATTCGATTTCGTTGATATTTCGATTTCTTTGAATAAAAGTTAAAAGTAAAAGACAAATTTGATCGGAATATCATGCTGATACTTATGTATAAATTTTTACGAAATAATTCGAAGGATATATACGCAATTTATTAAAAGAAATTCAAAAATATAAATTTTGCCTTTTTACTAAAGTTTCGAATCAAACATAGCTATATTCCCACGTACCGTAAAGGCTCTAAAATTTTTCAAACCCACAAGAAGGGGGGCTTATTTTAGAGCACTGATTTTTTTTTTCGAACCCCCTTTCGAACTACCTAAGTATATTTTAATATGAAATTTAGGAGAAATTTAAGTAAACAATATAATAAAGTAAAAAAAAAATCAAGCGAAAATTTTGCGAAAATCTGCTTTACAATTCCAAAGATTCATCACTAGGGCATGTAAAAATACCGAAATCGGTATTTTTGTGTAGGCTAAGAATGGCCTGAAAATCAAATAAAAAGCATTTCTAGCTTAATTTGAGTCCAAAAAAGCAAGTTAGGTATTTTTTCCGGTATTTTTCGATATTTTGGATTTTATGCCGGTATAACGGTATTATCACCTGTAGTTTGCCATTTTTTTAATAATCCGCATTTATCATAACGTATAGTCAAAACAGAAACCTTTTAAAAGTTTGTTTTGACTAAGGGTCTCGCTCCTCAAGTTTTTTCTAGCTCCTCAAAAAGCTTCATTGCTTTTTGCTGAATTATCCGTCGAGAAATACGCTTTTTCTGACCTTTTGGTACGAATCCATTCAATCAATTCCTCTTCAAGATTTTTGTCGCGCAAAGATCGACCGGATTCTATACGACATGAAATTAAAATTTCTTCAAAAAGTTACCGTCAAGAAGGAAAAGGGGTTTATTTTAGAGCATCGGCTAATTTTAAAGCACCGGCTTATTTTTTCAAACCTCCTCAAAGGGGAGGCTTATTTTAGAGCACGGGCTTATTTTAAAGCACTGGCTTATTTTAGAGGAAATACGGTAACTCATATAATACTTAAAAGATTATAAACTCGATAGGAAAATGAAGCCGACATAATTTTTAATTATTTTTTCTCTACCTCAATAGAAATTTTTTTTGTTCTCTGCCGATGCATATCGATAGGAGATTATCTTTAATACACTACTAATAAAAATATTTAAAAAATTCATACGTCAGAGAAGTACCGTTATCATTTTATAAAACTGCTATATTGGATTTTCAATCCTTTCATAAATCCTATTAAAATTTCCTTTAAACTTATCGAGGTTAAAAAAATCATTACTCTACCATCAATTCCACCACAAATGACCGTGACCATCCATACCACCGCAACGATGATCGCCATGATATTCTTACGTGCCGCAACTCCGCTGATCTGGTCCATTGTCGTCGTGTCATCCACCACATCCACCACATCTTTTGTCGAATCCGATGTAATGGACATAATCATAGTAGCGGGAACACTTGTGGTGGTGGTGGTGGTGCTGGTGGTGGTTGTGCTCTATGTGGTAGTTGATGTGCTTGTCGTTGTCGTCGTCTTAGTACCTGTAATTTTTATTTAAAAATTGTCGTTTAAAAGGAAAAGTTCCATTTTATTGGGTTTTTAATTTCAATATGTTGGATTTTTATATGAAGAGATTTACAAGAAAATTTCACAAAGCTTGTATACCTAATGTGGATTATGATACAATCCTAATTAGGCTATTGTAAATTGTATTTTTTATTCATTTTCTGTTTTACAGAATTTTGGATGTTTTATATTCGTTAGGCCAATGAGAAAAAAAATAAAATTGTTTTTAAATTTGGCAAAAATCGCAATAAATTAAGGCTTATTTTTATCCTTTTTTTATGGCAATATACTTCTTCAATAGGATTATTATGATGATGTTCATCATCCTAATAAACCCTTTAATAGCATTTAATTAAAATTTAAACGATAGATTTATTTTTTAGGTATTTTTAGTCGCATCTTTCATAATTTTTTTGACAAATTTCGAAATGAAAAAAATAGTTAAATTTATAAAAAATTAAGCAATAATCATACTGTAATTAAAATTGGAAAAATAGTCTAAAAAATTAATTACAAAAATTAAAATAAATTTAAAAAATGAAAAAAATCGCAAATTTTTAGCAGCATTACGAGTATGTATTCTTCCCGTTACAACCTTTCATACATTTGGGCAATTCGGAGCTCCAACGCCCATGTGTTTCATCATAAGCATCGAGGATAGGTTTACACCATAATTCATCAGATCCTTTCAAATAATAATTCTCTTTATCACATTTACAGTTGGCCTTGCCGTCTATTTTGTAATCACTGACTTCACATTTAAGTGGCGGGGTGACCTCAAGCTCAGCGCAATCTAGTTAATAATTTGTAAAAATAAATTAATTTAAAATCTAATTTATTCAACGATCCTAAAATTCAGGCTCAGACCTTTGAGGAATAAATTTTTGTATTTTTTGGATTATATTATAGTAGGATTTGTACCCCTTTTTTGAAAAAAAATCGAAGACCCAAAAATGGCCCAAAATCACACCATAGGGTCATTTCTGAATCCGATTCAGACGTCCACATATTCGTTTGCGGGTTCTACATGCGGCGACCTGCCGGCTATGCATATGGTGGCATGCAATATGTACATAGCTGGGTTGCCTCATGTATGTAGGACTCGCAAACCAATATGTGCATAGCCGGAATATTTGCGTCAGATGACGCAGGACGTCAAAATAGATGTGAGAATTGGATTCAGCGTCAAAAATTACCCATGTGCCGTTTTTAGATGACTTTGGGGAAAATTTTATTTTGACGTCAGCGTCAATAAGTGACGTCAGACGACGCATTAGATAAAAATGGACGTCAAAATCGGATTCAGCGTCAAAAACTGACCCTAGGATGTGATGTTGGGCCATTTTTGGGTCTTCGATTTTTTTTCCAAAAAGGGGGTGTACAAGCCCTACTACCTATTAGGGATGTTCGATAATATCGGTATCGGTATCGAGTATCGAAAAATATAGGGTTTTTCGGTATCGGTTCGAGTATTGGTATCGGGTTTTTGGTATCGAAAATCGATACTTTTTACATAGGTTAAAATGGCATTTTTTGAAAAATATGCACTGGATAAAATGGCAATTTTTGAAAAATAAGTAACCGACCGACGGACCTTGGTTCATTATTCAAATTTTATAATACATAATGCCAAAATAGTTTACTTTTTTTCTTTGTTTTGTTTCTTTTTACAATTCCGTAAAGCAGAAATAATTTTTGGATCTCTTCAAGAGTTCTCTTAATATTATAGGTACTTAGTGAAAATTTATTTATTTTTTTTATTTTTATGAACCTTTTATTATTTTTTGTAAATATTTTGGACCTAATTTGCAAAGATTTTCCTTGTTGATTTTGTCTAATTTTCAAAAATTTTCTCCGGCGGCCGCCGGTGGGGCCGCCGACACCATTATATTATCTTATTTTTCTCGTTGACGGCGATCGGCGACCTCTCTTTTAAGCTAATTGCTTCTTAGCGTACCCGAGGCTATGGGGGCGGCAAAAATTAATTTTTTTTTCAAGGGGTTGAGGAGAAAATTTGAAAATTTTAGTTAAGATAAGGATAAAAACCTCAAAAATTTCTATGCATTAACAGGACACCATTATTTTGGAGTTAATACGCAAAAAATTTACAAAATTTTTCAAGTTGATCTGACATTTCTAGTAAAAATTTAAAAAAATCTTTTACCCAAAATTTAAAAATGTTGCTTTTCCTTAACCACAATATTTTTTCAATAAATTTTTTTTGATTGTTGGTACTGAATTTTTCCCTAAAATTATGGATTGTGGATTACGGTAATTACGGGATTTTTTGGGTTACGGATTAAAAAATCCAGTTACGTGCAACCCTTTTTTGCATTGAGTCTCTCTGAAGAACACGCAGCAACTTTTTTTTGCATTTTAATTTTGACGATTGATTTTTTGATTTTTTTTTTGAAAAGTATCGGTATCGAGTATCGGAATTTCGAGTATCGGTACCCAGTATCGGTAAAGAGTCCAAATATCGAGTATCGGAAAATTTCAGGTATCGAACATCCCTACTACTTATTACTTTTTTGGAGCACTTTAAGTTGATTCTCGGAATTTTTCGAAAAGATAAAATTTTTGGCTCAACTTGAAAGACAGCAGGCTTTGGTAATCTAACATTTAAGAGTCCTGGGATCTAACACTTTAGAGCCCGATGGTGGTTTTTGACACTGTGAGTCCGATTCTTACATCCATTTTGACGTAATATGCGTCATCTGACGTCATTTTTTGATGCTTACGTCAAAATTTTTCTCATTGTAAATATTGCTTCACCCCAGCTATTCATATTTCGTTTGCGGCTTCTACATGCGGCATTTCGGTTATGCACATATAGTAGTAATATGGTGCGTCATGATAATAGATGCATAGCCGCGATGCTGCATGTAGAAGTCGCAAACGACTATGTGCATATCCGGGATGACGCATTATTTGCGATAAGAAAAAATTTTGACATTAGCAACAAAAAGTGACAACAGATGAGGTAGTACGTCAAAATGTTCAGCATCATCAAAAATCACCCCAGGGAGATTATAAAGCTCACCGCACACGTATACTAAATAAAATTGAGTCCCGGGACTCTAAAGTATTAAGTCCCAAAATCGACCTTCTTTCAAGTAGCGTCCAATTTTTTAATAATTCTGAAAATTTTGACATTTCTTTGACATTTCTAAATCAACTCATTTTTTTATTCAATTTTTATGTAGATAGAAATTATGGCAAGATTGAAAAATTGCCAATAAATGACTGATTTGACCATAATTTTTAATAATTTCATCAATTTGACAAATTGAATCTAATAAACCGCTCTTTTAGTATGATTTGATACAATGATCATGCTATAGTTGTTTCTAAAAGGTTATAAATGGAAATATATATGTTTGGATGATCATTTGCTTGGTCTATTTATTTACAACAAATATTCCTGTTTTTACATTCAATGCAACCGGGGAAACTGCCCCAGTTGCCATCGGTGCTGCATTTGTTAATCTGGGTGAGCCCGTCTTCTGATATGTGCGGCCCGACCATATAATACTTCTTCGGATCGACACACTGACATGTTGCAGTGTCTCCGGGTTTGTTGCCAGTGAAGTTGCAGCTGAGTGGTGGTCGACTCACATGATCAGGGCAATCTGATCAGTATTATTATTATTAATATATTAAATATAAATTAAATTTACTCTTATATTAATTATTAAAAACACCATTTTTCTATATCCAATGTTTTTTCTTGGAGTATTTTTACAATAACTAGTAACTAAGAAATTTATGATGAATGAATCAAATTCAAAATGCAGCTTACAAGGGAAATACTTCAAGTGACAATGGCGTTTCGAAAAACTCCGGCTTAAAAGTTGTAGGCAGCCTATAATCTTATGTTAAAATTTTAACTTCAGCTGCCTAATGCCCTTGGTTTGGCCAGGAGAGCTTGATTTTGACCAAGAAAAAAAGATCAATCAATGTCAACCAAAAATCATCGGTTTGGATCCAACGTCACTGTGGCGCAGCGGCATTGCCCCCACATGGATCCAAACCGATGATTTTTGGTTGACATTGATTGATCTTTTTTTCTTGGTCAAAATCAAGCTCTCCTGGCCAAACCAAGGGCATTAGGCAGCTGAAGTTAAAATTTTAACATAAGATTATAGGTTGACTACAACTTCCATTGCCACCTGCTGAAGTACTCTTCCCTTGTTAGCAATTAGCTATTAGGTCAATACTCTTATGTGTTTAGCACACAGGAATATCTACGATATTTGATCCGAATAGAGATCACAATCAAGACTCGGACTCGGACTGAAAGAAAATTAAAATTTAAATCATCATTATGCCAGATTGGATCCTTTCTAACTATCAAGTAAGTTCTGTGAGTCGAACTTTTTTATCTAACTATATTCTATATTTTAATGCCAAGAATTTTTTGTTCAGAATTTTTGCTTTTTAAAACTGTTAGGTTCAGACATGTTTTGTTTTTTTTTAATATTTTACCTTTTATACACTCAGGCCATCCATCTCTGTAAGTCCCATTTGGCAATTTTGTTACCCAACGGCCACCAGCGGCACATCTGACTTCTTTCGGTCCCTTGATATAATATCCATTATTGCATCTACATTCGGCCGTGTCAAAGTTTGCATTGAATAAGCAATCATGTCGCGAGGTGTACCCGAAAGTGTCACTGCATTCTAAGAGCAATACATTTTGCTAATTGCGGTCCCGAAAATAAAAATTATTTTTCCTTTTGAAGATATTCATTTTAGGGGTTTTCGGGGGTGCAATCCGATCTCCATTTTGTTATACCTATATTACAATAATGGACATGTTCAAAAATCCCTACCAAGATCATTGTAAATGATAAATTTTTTTTATAGTATTCTATAGCACTAGACGCGACGTGCTCTACCATATATTACAATATTGGACAGGTTTAAGACATCCTTATTAAGATTTTTCAAAATCGCTAAAATTCCATGCAGATGGAACGACCCTGTTTTAAATGATATTAATAAGCAAGCATAAAATGATCTAAAAATTTGTCTTCTTAAAGGATGTGGAAATTTTATTTGCCATATGCAGCCAGAAGGCATCTTGATGGCTGACTTCCACGGTCGCGAAGAATTGGTTGGCATTTTTCAGAAGAGATAAATTTGGATTAAGAATGAAGAATCCTTTTTCTTTATTCTCAATGCTAAGGAATAGAATTTTAATCGTTTAAATATCTTGTTAACTTTGGTGTGATATCTTAAACATGTTTCAATATTGTAATGCCTAAAATGGAGATTAATTTTTTATTCACCCCCCCCCCCTCGAAGGAAAAAAAACAATATCATATGAAAATAATTTTTTATTTTCAGACCGGATTTAACAACCATTACCTAGTCTGGTGCAAGGATGCTAGGAAAATCTTATAAAAAAATTAAAATATTAAAAAAAAATTTACAATCATTTATATTTATTTAAAAAATTAATATTAGAAGAACAATTTATAATTACTAAATTTAATTAAGTCCAGACCTTTGGCAGCCATGGGTGGAAATGCCACCATAAGAAGAAGCATCACAACGATGTGGATGATCTTGGTTTCCATCTTTTTTTAGAAGATTTGATCTGTTGATTTGTTAGTTATTGATTGGAAAGGCGGTGGATTTGATTTCTGATTATAAATAAGCGATAAAAACAAAATCCGTTAATAGAGATATGTGCAAAAACACGATATTACAGCATATTTTATTTTGATATTGTACTGTATAATAAAACGCAATATTCTGTCTTTAATTCGTCATAAAATCATTTTTTTCAATCAACTTATCTTTTTGCCATTTTTTAATTGATTATTCTTTTTTTTTTTGAATCCAGACAACTCAAAAATGGATATTCAACTTCGGCTCCGAATTTTAATTTAATTGCCTTTGGTGGAAACTGGAAATATTCTTTTTTTTTAAACATATTGAATTTCTGAACGAAATATCATTATTACTAAGTAAAGAAAATGTTAGGTACATTTATTACTAATTTTTAAGTAGTAGCAAATGTGAGAACAATAAAAAGGACTAAAGGGCTAGAAAACTATAAATCCGATTGATAAAATTGATTGGATAAGGAATTTTGGATAACGCAATTCCATCTAACTAGCGCCATGAAAAATCCGGATGATTCATCTGGGAAAGTGGAAAGCTTGTGAACTGTGGTTCTTAACAATTCCAAAAAATTGGTTTGAAATTGGAATAGAAAAGGAGACTGATGACGGCCCAGGGCCAGATTCCAACGCCAATGGCCAACTTCACCCCAACTAGTTATCGTCCCACCACTCCCGGACACTCTCCTGGAATCGGACACCAGAGACTGTTGATGGCGCAAGATCACTCATCATCTCCTCAAACACAAATAAAAAACAATTTGTTGCTTCTTACATCCTGCCTCTAAATATATCTTATTAGATCATGGAAAACTCTATTTTTTAACAACTTTAAATAAATAATAAACCTTGCGTGGAATTAAACTCTTATAAAAATCCTGCTTAATCAAGAATAATACCAAGATTATTAAGGTTTGATAATTTTTATTATATTTAGATTAGACAAAGTGCTGAAGTGAACAAGGATAATAGTATTAAGTTCTCCAATCCAGCCGCACATTATCCTTCTGCTGTTGGTGTTTATCACTATGAAAATGAGTGATGATGATCGTTGGAAGCGTTAAATGAATTCTTTTTTAAATCAAATAATATTATTCATATTAATCGAGTTTTTCCTCCAATCTTGGAGTTTTCCTCAAAAAATAATTCCAATAATGTTGTATCAATTTCTTACATTTTTCTCCTAGTGTTTTTGTAATAAATATTTGTAATAAATATAATGCATATGTCTCTTATTCGCGAAAAAATTTGAATAATTTGTTTGGATTTCAAAAAATAAAAATAAAAATATCAAAAGATTGAGCATAAAATTCTGCACAATTTTGTGCTGAAATTTTTGTTCTAGCAAAAAAGTTTTTGGAGATACTTACTTTTGAGTTTTTGCACCTTTTAAAAAAGTCAATTTAAAAAAAATTGTTCATATCCCTCAAGAACCAGTATTCAAAAAATTAGAGCCATAATTTTATGATAAGGCAGTTTAATAACAGGTAAATTTATAATACCAATTAAAATATAAAGGACATTTCATTTTTTATGTAAAATAGCCTCGTTGATATATTCATCCGTTGCTTTCCAACATTGATTGTTTTCCAACATCAATACCTTTCCAATTCCTCGATGTTCTTGAAGATTTCGTTTTTAAACAGGGTGGCCAACTCACTTCTCGAAAAACATGGCAAACTCCCAGAAAAACATGGCATTTAAATGACAAATTTTTTAGACTACAAAAATTTCAAAAATAAAGATTATTTTCCTGCACTTTTCCCATTAACAAAAAGCTCGCTTTTAAAAAAATCAAATGAATTGAAGAGGCGACGGAAAAAAATCAAATTTTTGGAAAAATTAGGCTGCTCTGCCCTTAAAAAAATTGATCATTTTTGCTTGTATTTTTTTTAAATAATTCATTTTCTTGAGGGGTGCGGCGCCCGGTCCCGATAGGGGCCGACGGAGAACATTTTGAGAATTTCAGATTTTTCCCTTAGGAAATTTGATTAATTTTGTTATTCATTTTTTAAGGATCTATCATTTGCGGAAGGCGCCGATGGCCCTGATAAGGGCCGCCGGAGAAAATTTAGAAATTTAGGCCTTTTCCTAAGAAAGTTGGTGTTTTTTGTTTTTAAATCCACTATAATGGAAATACACTATAATGCCTCGGCCCGCCGGAGAAAATTTTGCATTTTAAATCTTTTTTCTTAAAGAATTTTAACCATTTTTTGCTTTAAGCTTATTTTTTAAATTAAATTCTCAGAGTTGAGTAGTGCCGGCGCTCCCGACAGGGGCCAACGAAGAAAATTGATCCCATACACACAAATCAAAAAAATTGATCCCATACACACAAATCTCATAGGGACGAATGGCATCGCCATCGGACAACAACCAATACTTACCTTTAAAAACCTCCTCCAATTTCGATGGGTGCACCCGTGTTTGTATGATCAGTTTGTACTTCTTTCCCTACGACAATGTTGAAATGGTGTAGGGTGTCCGAACCTCTAACAATTCGCCATTCTAAATCTAAAATGAAATTGGCGCTTATTGAATTACCGTATTTATTCTAATATAATGGTATACCATTATATTTTTCAACCTCTATCAAAAGTTACCATTATATTAGAGACTACCATTCTATTAGAGATTACCACTATATTTTTCAATCATTTCCTCTGATGTATAATTTATTTTAAAATCGATTCAAAATTCCGAGGATCCATCACTCAACAAATTCATTTCCATTGATTCCATTTTTATTTTTGACATACTTTTGACATTCGTCAGTTTTTTAGGCTCTTCGGCTAAGATCAGTGTTGGGAAAAGCTCCGGCTCTAGCTAGCCAAAATTTCTGAAAGAGCGGAGGCGGAGCGGAACACGGGGTCGAATTTTTTGTAAGGGCGGAGCCGGAGCCGAAATTTTTTTTCCATTCCGGAGCAGGAGCTGGAGCCGGAGACAAAAATTCTGATTTTCCAAACATTAACTTATTGTTAGGTATGTAGATTCAGTAGCCCCTTAGTGCAATAGCCCTTCCCTCCCCCAAAAGAAATAAGCGCAATAGCCATTAATAACATAAAAATGAAATGTTTTTTTGAATTAGGTACATTTCATTTTATATAGCCAATAAATTGTCTCATTTTTTCAAGCTGGATGCTTCATGTTGAAATCCGGATCATGTCATCTTTAATTTGGTCTTAGTCGGATCAGCTCATTTCCGAAAAATTGGATCCTCGGGAACTTTGCTTATTACCATTATATTAGAAATTACCATTGTATTTTTCAATCTCATCCAAAAATTACTATTATATTAGAGACTACCATTCTAATAGAGATTACCATTATATTAGAGAAAATACGGTAGATGGCTAATGATTTTTTGGAGCGAACTTTCACTTGACTGAGAGACAAATAGAAAAAAATATTCCCTCTTTGCTGTTCCCTCTTTGCTGTCCCTTTCCCTCTTTTTCTATGTTCCCTCTTTGCTGTCCCTTCCTCTCTACCGTGATGAATGTGGTCCTGTACTTGAGCTTTGGGCTGGACACTTGTTGTTGTTGACGGGCTTTGGGATGCTGGCCGGTCAGTTGTCGTGCAGGTCTGGTCTGTTGTCGATCAGTTGGATCCTGCCAGGGTCGCCATTAACTGTGGGCTCCGGGGTTGGGTGGTGGAACGGCACAGTTTGGGTGCGGCGCTGCCGCTTGGTTAGGGTCGCCAAGTCGTGTGGTAGAGGTTTATTCCACAAGGGAAATGGGACAATGTGGAAAATGAGTGAAGGGAGGGGGAGGGGGAATGAATGGATCGGTGGACGCTGTCGTCGGGCTCGCTGTTGTCGGACTCGCTCTGTGTGCTCGCTGTCGCTGGGTCTCGCTGTCGTTGACGCTGTTGCTGGACTGGTGATGGACTGGTGTTGAGACAAGGACTGATGTGATGCCAAGACTGATGATCCAAGACAAAGT
>LDKF01000163.1:11461-53421 GCA_001026735.1 Rotylenchulus reniformis | reverse complement strand
TGGATAAAACCTTTAAAAATGACAAAAAATAAATTATCGAAATAACGATTGATCCATCATACCTTGATTCTTCAAATTTATTGCCAAATTATAGTGTGCATCAGCATATTTCGGTTCTATTTTGATAGCCTTTTTGTATTGATAAATGGATTCTTGAATACGATCTAAAAAAGCGAAATTTTTTTCTTATAATGAAAAGGTTTAATTTGATTCATAATTCCAAGGGCCAAAGTGGTGCTAGGAAATTAAAAAAGGCACTAAGGGCGTTTTAAAAAAGCCTTATTTCGCCAATAAACATGAAATTCCTTAGATGAGTTAGAATATAACTACCTAAAAGAAGAATAGTTGAAATATTAATATTTGTCGTGCACACAATATGGCCGATCTTTTAGCTTTTTAGTTTTTCGATTTCTTTAAAATTAGCTCGAAGATCAGCCTATATTATGTGAAATATGGTTTTATATCTAGTCAAGCTCTTTTGCTATTTTGAAAAAAAAAGATTCCTTAAATTATTTTAAACTTTAGCGGTTTAGCATGTAGGGTTTACAATCTTCTCTTCCTTGTGATGATCGCGGACCATCAATCACGCTTCAAAAAAATTTACCTTGTTTGTCCAATTTCAATGCAAGATTATAATGTGCCTGTGCTTCTTCATCTTCCGGATCAAGGAGCTAAAATGCATAATTAAACATTTTAAAATTAATGAGTCTGAAAAGTCGCAAAAAACAGGGATAACTAAGTTTAAAGAGAAAATAATGATTCCGGTGCCCAGACACTTGTACAGCTGATAACTTGAAACATTATTATTAAGGTACTTCTCTAGTTTACTCCCCCCTGGAAAAAATAAATAATTTTTGTCCGACAATAAACTATAATAAAGATTTGTTACACCTATTTTTGTTTTTTAAGTTTGTAAATATTGTAGGAAAAAATAGATTCAGGGGGATTTGGTCTCAAAATATTTAGCTATTATTTTACCTTCATTTTCTCTTCTTCGTCTGCTTCCCTCCTCCGTTCTTCTTCAAATTCATTCAATTTCTCGTCCATTTCCTCCTCTTCCTCCTGGCATCTTTCTTCTTCCAGTTCCGTCCCTTTCTTTTCCATTCTCTTCTTTTTCTCTTTCTTATCCCTTCCGTTCCTCTCTTTTTCGCCCTTCCGTTTTCTTTCTTTCCGCTTTTTTTCTTCCTCTCCTTTTTGCTCACTTTCCATTTCTTCTTTCTTCCTCAGTTCTTTCTCCTCCTCCTCCCCCTCTTGCTTCCTTTCTTCCTTTTCCGTCTTTTTCTTACTCATGTTCTCTTCCCCCAATCTCTTTCGTTTCACTTCCAATTTGTTCCTTTTCTTTTGTTTCTGTTGCCTCTTTTCCTCTTCCAACGTCTTAATCCGCTTTTCAGCTTCATCCTTCCATATTTGTATTTCGTCCACCAATCGCTTATTTTCTTCTGCTTCCTTATGAACCTGAAAATATAGCAATATTAATAAAATATATTGCAAAGTATTAACAGTTCTTGTACCCCATCACTGCTTTAGAAATTAAAAAATCAACTTAAATACAATCAATCGTAAAAATATCTACCATTAATCCATTAATTCGATGTTTGGCGCTACTTGCAACATAGGTGTCATTTGAAAATATAATTCCCTACCCCCAGCAGAGGAATGGCAGATAAAAGCAATAAAAAAATAACAAAAACTTCCAAACCTTTGAATATATCGATAGGTATTTGATATTTTATAGAAAATAACCTTAAATGAAAATCAAATATTATTCTGTTTCTTGGGGGGAATATATTTTTAAAGGCATCGATTTGCAAGTAGCACGCGATGTTTTACCATGGGTAAAAAATCCGATGGATTAAGGAATTTAAAAAGAAAAATATAATCTGTTCTTTTTTCGACATGCAAGTTGCGCTATTTTTCTCGACAATAGAATGGATTATTTTTATATTTGATTTTAATTTTTATAAAATAAATTTTCTTTTATTCTGCTCATTAATTTATGAAATGAATTTCTTTTATTCTGCTCATTAATTTATGAAATGAATTTCTTTTATAAAGTAATAATAGTCCTTTTTTAATTACTTTTTTGTCCAAGTCACCGAGTTTCTGGATCACTTCCCATTGGAATGCCTTGAATTGCTCCATCATGAACTGGAGTTCACCATTTCGCTGATTTGTCAAACAAATAAAATTAAATTATAATTGAATTTTTATATAACCGGAATAAAAATACTGTAAATGTCGGAAAGAAAAATGTATTTTAATCTTTAATCTCTCCTGGTAAAAAATAATGTTCCCATTTTGTTTTAAATTTACTTCTAAATAATATGTTAAATAATATAAAAAAAGAAAAAAAAATTTTCAGATAATTTTATATCTTGTGAGACTTGTATTATTTGAGAGCTAGACCAATTAAAATGAATTAATTTATAACAAAGTTAAGGACAACAACCAACCCGTTTATCAATGACATCCAAGTTATTCTTGCAATTCATTTCAGTTTTGGATGTTTTTGTTCCATTTCCATCTAGTCGGGACGAGGGAAAATGGTGTAAATATTCTGAACTTTGATTTAGAGAAAAAATATTTGATTGTGATTATGAAAATATGGTTATTTTAATAATGAGAATTTTACTCAATTTAATTTAATTTATATTTATAAAAAAACTAACTCCATTCATCTCGACCCAATGTATTGTTTGAAATTGATAAAGGTGTTGGATTCAAACCATTCAACTGGGATTCAGCTTTCAACAGTGAACAGCGAGGTAGGGGGGTCGAAGTAAGTGAGCAGCCTTTCATATCTATATTTAATACTATAAAAGGCCAATTCAATGGAATTTTTAGACCGAAATTTTGTCTAAATAAACCCTTAAAATTAAAATATTTTTTGGTTTTTAAAGTTCTTTGAATTTTCATTTGAAAAGAAAATAGATTTAACTTAGTTACATAGCTGATTCTAATTAATATCTAACATCTAAAATTAATATGAATTTTCTTGAAAAATATGAGCTTTTTTAATTACGATTTATATTGAACATAGATAATAAATCGGTAAAACAGTTTGTGTACCTCGGTACGGTGTGACACCTTCATAAATTTTATTCGCAATTGATAATAATGCCGGATCCAACTCATTCAGCAGCGACGGCCAAGTGATATTCAGACTAAATATTTAGGAAAATTTTAAAAGTTTTAGAAATACGGCCTTAAAACGGGTTTCTAATTTTTTTTTTGATTTTTTGGTATTTCATAAACTTAACTAGACGTCAAATCCTGAAATTCAGTCCATATTTATTCAAATTCCAATGAGAATTCGTGATCTACATAGAATCCAGATTGTTGAGAAAAAATATAGAATATTCTTAATTATTGTTTCATTACTAAAATCTGGAGATTTTAAAAATGTTAGGTATATCAAAAACGAAAGCAAATATTTTTTAGATCAAATTGTTATGATTCCTTTAAATAATTCAAAATTATTATTTCATGGAAAACAAAATTACGAAGTCAGGTCGCCAACAGGGCTATGTAGATTGTCCTGGTCCACATTTCGCCGAGTTGCCAACTGATAAATAGATATATTGAATATATTTCATAATTTAAATTATATATTTCTCTTGATTTTTATATCAGATTTGCCTGATTTATCCTTTGAACAGAATTCTGTTGAATTTGTACCAATTTTTCAGAAGCAGAATCAGCCATGGTTGGTGTCGAGCTTGAGTTCATCATATCCAAGCTGGGCGAAGCACTTTTCTTTATCGAAATGTCTTCCAATTGCTAAATATTAAAATTGATTATCGCATTTCCTCGAAAGAANCCCCCCCCCCCCCCCGCTGAAAAAAGTCCCAGAATTCCCAAATGGAGAAATTACGTTACTTAAAATTAGGATTGTGACGGATCCCTCCTCCCTCCTCCTCTATAATCTATAGAATTAGTCTTATTAATGACAGAATTAATTTTTTTTTAAATATTTTTAATTTAATTTTAGACATTTATTTTTTATAATACAGAAAAAAATTCTTTGGATCGCGACAAATTTGACCCATCCCCGATAAGGGGACCAGCAGTCCCCGAATCTTCGGAGACCCGTCCTCTATCCAAATTAATACATTATTCCATCCATAAATCTAACTTGTTGTTCATTATTGTCATTGCCATTGATCAAATTTGAGCAATGATTTTGTTCCTGCTGGTTTGCCTGAGTTATCGACGGCATTTGCGGAGAATGAGCACTGTTAATCTGTTGATGAGAACGGGGAAAATAGTTGGATAAAAATATTTATTTTATTGGTATTTCACACGGTACTTATAATTTATTAGAAAGGCTAAGTTGTCAAAAAAAATTTTTAAGAAATTTTTTTGCATAAAATGATAGATTTTTTTCTCATCCTGTTCTCGAAAACTCTGATCCCCGTCTGGACTGATTTTTTTCAGGTCCCCGACTGGGCCATCTCCCCCGATTTTTGTTAAATCATCGCCGTGAGCGACCCTAATTAGAACCGTCTTCCCTCTCAAAAAATGTGTAAAATTTAAGGTAAGTTATGTTGATTATTTTGGTTTATTTTCTTCCCCAATGAGTTTTTGGTTTTTTGAATTGAAATATTTTTGAAAATGTTTAGAAACTTTTTACGTGAATAATAAAGGTTATTTTTCAAAGTTTGGTTCTGAACAAATAAATTGCCATCTAAATTTTTGCTGAGATTGCCATATTTTTTGAAAGTTGAGTGTGTACCCTGTGCTAAATATTTATTTTTCCCAATTAATAATTTATGATTTTCAATTCTTCTCTTGCTGTGGACAACCTGATCTTTGTAATTATGAGCCGTGACATTGTTTGGCTGCTTTTCGAGCACTTTGTTGCAGTTTCGCAGTGCCTCGGTGTTTTCGCCCATGCGCAGATTGACTAAAGCAATGTTAAGCTGAAAAAAAAGAATTAAAATAAAAATGAAAAATAGAAAGAAAATAAATGCTCTAATAATGTTAGAAATCTCGGCTGCACAAAGACCAAAAACAAATTCGATCGGGATTAAATCTAGACCAAGTCATACATATATTACATTAGTTCTGATATTGATTTTATCTTTGATTTATATATTATTTAAGTGTATATTATTTAAAGGTGCATTATTATTTTGATCTTTGTATAAAAAATTGAGTAATATAAAAATAAAATAAATTATATTTTTATTATATAACAAATTGAGTAATATAAAAATAAAATAAATTATATTTTTATTAAAGTGGAAGAAAAGATTTTTACCAGTGCCATTATGTGAGCCTGTTCGAACTTGGCATTCATCTCCTTACCGATAATAATTGGTTCGGCAGACTCCAACAAGGAAACAATGGCCTAAAAGATTTTAATTCATAAAAATATTTTAAAAAATTAATATTATAAAAGATTATTTGTCCACCTCATACTTGGCCAGCGCCAAATGATACTTGCCCTGATTAAGCAACTTGTTGCCAACTTCCTTTAATCTCTGAACGCGCTCATGTTTCTCATCCTCCGATTGTTCATTGAGCTGAAAATAAAAAATATGGTATACAAATATAAAAAATATATATACAAAAACAAAAACACCCTGGGTGACCTTCTCCAAACAGCAAAAACCAAGTGCCCGCTATAAAAAAACTTGATAAAAATTTCAAACTTGAAAAAAGAAAAGACTTAAAAAGCGCCACATGGTGGTGCTAGACTTTAAAAAGCACCTTTTTAGTGAAATTAGGCGTAAATTTTTTTTTGAAGCCTGCTAAACTAAAACTACAAAAGAACTTTAATCCACAACGACCTATTGGTCTTTTTATTTTCTGAACTCCAATGAAAAGTTTGAAATTTTTCGAAAATATCGAAAATTACGTCTTCGAAAGATTTGAATTTTTCAGAACAATTCGAATAAAAAGATCAAAATATAGAGCTTAAGAATCGGCACAATTTTGCCTTAGTAGTTTGGAATAGTAAACACTAATTATTTACAGTTACTATTATCTATAATTGTTATTTATAGAATTCATTTTAATTTAAAATCGAATTTTAAAATATCAAAAAATGATCTCGGGCTTACATGTTTCAATTCGTGCTCATCGGCATCCAAGGCCTCGTTAGCATATCCTGGATCCATGATACTTTGATTAGTTATAATTAAATGCCAAAAAATTAAAAAAAATTTGGAATAAGAACTAAAATTAAGTATGTAATTGAAAGAAATGAGAAATAAAATAAATTTTCATACAAGAAAAATTAATCATTTTTTCTTGGAAACCTGGTTGAAAATCAAATTTTATTCATAATTAGTGTAAAATTTTCATTTTTTTTAATGTTATTAACATCGTGTTTAGTGTTAAACTCTAAATTATGGATTATTTTATGTTTTTTTAAATATTTTTGGAAAAGCTATAACATTTCAATGTTAGCTATAATTGTCAAAATATGTTTGGGCAAAAAATCGTCATTTTTAATTGGAAAATTATAAAAACCGTTAATAACTTACAACTTTACTGATTGAACGTTTATGAACATTGGAACTTTAGTTTGACGAGTAACATAAGTATAATGTAATGAATGGTGCCCAAATGACTCTATTTATCATAAATGACCCAATCGCAATTTCCCACGGTTTATGAGGCAAAAATATGATAATTGATAACAAAACGATTTTTTTGCGGATTTATCATAATGTCCCTGTTCTATCTTTATTGATATATTAGTCTTTCATCACGATGACCCCTGAGCCCTGCTGACCTTACATCAGCTCACTATTCACTATTATTATTGCAGAAGAATTAAAATGTTTTGTATTTGAAAGTTTCAATTTTGATAAGGCAAACTTAACTTAGGTTTGAATTTTTTGTTAATTTCAAAAATAAATCTGATCA
This sequence comes from Rotylenchulus reniformis, assembly GCA_001026735.1. Lineage (NCBI taxonomy): Eukaryota > Metazoa > Nematoda > Chromadorea > Rhabditida > Hoplolaimidae > Rotylenchulus > Rotylenchulus reniformis. The sequence continues at coordinate 46,542 of LDKF01000163.1, read as the reverse complement.
ATAATGGAAAAGGACCATCTCCTTTGTAATATCTTGCTAAAATTGTGCTAATATTGCTACTAAATACAAATGTTGCGAATTATTTGTAAATGATGTGCTATAAAATGTAAAATTATAATTGCTAACAATTCCCTTATAACTTTCTAGCAGATTTTGATATCAATTACTTAGAGTATTTTACAATCGTTGCTAATCTTCTCTAAACTACTAGCATAATTTTATAATCATTTTCATAGGTTTATAACATACTTATAATTCGACAAGCAATAGAACCAACAAAAGTTGTTCAAAATAACAAAAAAATATTATGATAAAATTCCAAATAAAAAAAAATAAAAAAAATATCAAAATATGAAAGATAGTTCAGGGAATATGAACTTCAAAAGGGGGGCAGGCTCGCCACGATTCCGCGGGATCCCCGCATTTCGGACGTACGGAACACAGCATCTCCACGTTTGGCATGGAAGAGGTTTCATGCCGTTGAAGGCAGTGTTACCGCGTTTGGCACGTTCTTCCTTTTTGTCTGTTCAGTATATACAGACCGTGTCGCGCTTCACGAGGTTGTGTTTTGGTAACGTGCTGTCACGAGATTGCAGATGTAGAAAAGGAAGAGTAGAACCATAGGAATGGAAAAAGTATTATTTTTAGACATTTCTTATTTTTAGACAAACAATTTGTTTTAATTATAAATCCATTTTTCATCTAATTTACTTCAAATATTGTATTTCTCGCCGTCCATAATCATTTTTAGCAATTCTGAAAAAAGTTGTGACAAGTTCTTGTGTAATCCGGATCAGAACTCTGCTCTAATTAAAGGCAGGCTGGCACTGGAGGGCATGGTCCATTCTGTCTGCTGCATCCCGCCACAAGCTTGCAGCGCTTTCCCGGAGGACACCGTTTTGAGCATGGCGGACTGCCATCGGACACACAGCGCTCTACAAAGCCGCACGGTCCCCCGGAGCATCGGCCTGCCCCAAAATATTGGCAATGCTGACGCCGGGGGCATCGTTTAGTGCAGGCTTAATTTGCTTTTATTTAATACTAATAGGTAATTAGAGACCGGACCAGGACCCGGGCCCGACCCGGACTTTTCCCGGGTCCGGAGTCCGGGTCCGGCCTTTTTTGAGGGGACACCGAACTTTCCCGGAACCAGACTTTTCCCGGACTCCGGGTTCCGGATCCGGTCCGGGGGTATCCCCAAAGTCCGGTCCGGGGTCTGGGTTTTTTAAAAAATCCCACTCTCTACTAATAATACAAATGATCTTATTGGTTTCTTCCATTGTTTGTTAATAATGGTAATAAAAATAAAATAAAATAATAATTCACAAGTTGAACCAAGAAATATTTTAATGGTATTCGTTACACAAAATACGGTTGATTATCATATTGACTGACTGCTTTACAGTAAATGGCTTCTCTCATATCCATGCTATAGAATTTTTATTTATCTATCATAATTTTGAACAGTTATTTCGCACCCTGCTGAGTCGTTTCGACGAAAACCGCCAATATAAATAATAAAGACAATATTTATCAAAAAATTAATATACTTATTCTACAGTAGATTTAATCAAAAAGTGAATAATATAAATTTAAAAGTTCCCTAAATAAAACATTTTGAGCTTATGAACGGTCTCTGGAATTTTTAACCAACCAAAATTCCACTCACATACCTCCATTTTCTGCTGATGCTGTTTCTACTGGTATCGAAAGTTCCAGTTGAATTGCGAGGTTCAACATCAAAATAATAACAAAGTGGGTTAATAACGAAGTGTGCATGATTGTGTGGATTTCGTCTTTTAAAAATTAAATTTAGTTTCAGTGCTTTTGCGTTTCTTATCTTTTGTTTAACAAAATTAATATGCCAGAATATCTATGTAATATTATTTTAAATACATTTTAAGTGGAATTGTGTAAATAAGCGTTTATCAGAATTTCACATCTCTAAACAAAAAAAAATTGTTTGGTAAGTAAGCAGATAAATCCTCATCGCATTGGACAATATTATGCATAAAAAAAAGGTTCTCTTTAATGGTACTAAAAATTTGGTTGTTGACCAAATTAGGAATGATCGAGAATGGTGGAGAGAGGAGGAGGGATTATTGCCTATTTAATGCTGCAATTGCAATTCTGGGTATTATATATTCCATAAATTGGTAAAATAAAATATCGGAGAATGATTGAATATTTGTGAGAAATAATTTTACAAAGGAAAAATCCACACAAACAAAATTCTCGCATGAAGAAAAGAATAACAAAAGTGAATCATCCATCCATCATAAGAATAATGTCCAGAGAAGGACCAATTTTTCATGTTTTTTGAAAAGATTCGAAATGTAATTTCTAATGATAAGCCTGAAATCAAACCATGCTGCGAATCAACAAAAAAAAATTGCGAAAAATCGATTTTTTTTGAATAGTAATCCCCGGGTCATTCAACAAAGTTCAACCAGGGAAAATTTTTCGGAAATCCTAGCCTGTAAATTTTCTGAAAAATCCGAGGATGTAAAATTTTTTTTGAAGAATCCCAGGCCAGTGAAACTTTGTTGAAAACCCTAGCTAAAATTTATGAAAAAATTCGTGGTTATTTTATTTTGCTGCTTCGAACTTCTCTACTCCTCTTCTCGGTTTTTACTACACAATATGTAGAACTCGGATTTAATATGTTGCAATGGTAGAAAAATGTTACTTTCTCGGCCATCAACGGGGTAAAAATTATCGTTTGCTTCGATCTCTAAAGACATCCTCTTTCTGATATTTTCAAAAGTTGCAAATTTTATTATTTATTAAAATAGTAATTAATATTTTTTATTTTTTTATTTTAATATACATTTCTTTGTGGATAAAATTTAGAAAATTAAAATAAAATAAGAAATTACATGAAAATAAATTTAAAAAATAAAAAAGCTTACAACACCTCCGATTCCCAGGACGTCTCCGTTCCAAGTACTAAGGAGGCCCAGCGTTGCTTAACTTGCCAGATCGGACGGGATGGCGTGTTTTCAACGCGGTATGGTCGTAAGCGATGGGAGAGTGATTGAAAAGATATGAAAAGGGAATGGAATATTGCTCAAAAATATGAGAGAGTGTGATTTGGGAAGAGTGTGCAGACGACGAGGGAGAGTTAGAGAGTGGAATCAGAGTGACAAATATAACGGCGGAGGCAAGGTGAATCGGGGCTCATACAAAAAGTCATTACCTATGTGATGGTGACAGTTTGAAAGGCATAGAAGATAACTGAAGTGAATGATTCCTCGGTTTAATTACCCAAATTTGAGGTAGTTACCGTATTTTTTCTAATATAGCGGTAGTCTCTTATATAACGGTAACTTTTGATTAAGGTTGAAAAATATAACGGTAATCTCTAATATAACGGTAGTCTCTTATATAACAGTAATAATTCAAAAAAAAATTATTTTTCATTATTATTTTTTTTAAACACTAAAACAGCATACATGGAGAGAGAATTTCTACATCGGAGCAATATGGAACAATTTAATTAAAATGGTCTATTAATGTATATCGGGGAATCATCCTATCAACAATTAAACAAGAACTGATTAACCTCTTCCTAATCTGTTCCAACAACCAATTGTATAGGGAAAAATTCTTTTGAATATTTCTTTTCTTCCTCCCCCACAAAAATGAAAAAAATATTACTTATATTTTGAAGAATAAAGCTAAAATGGGAAACTTTTTTCCGAAAAGTTCTATTTTTCATTGGCGAATGGCCTCAAATCTCGTTGGTCGAGGAGGTTGAAAAATATAACGGTAGTCTCTTATATAACGGTAATCTCTAATATAACGGTAACTTTCGGTCGAGGTTGAAAAATATAACGGTATACCGTTATATTAGAATAAATACGGTATTTAATCCTACCCTGTTTCCAGTGGTATGGAATAAATTTTGGAATTTTACTGCCATTAATGGGCGATACTCGAAATGCACTATTTTTTCATTACTTTAAAATAATATTTTTTATTTACGGTTGGTTGGTAATATTATATTAGAGACCGGATTTTTAGTTTAGAAACTATTTTTTATTTTCATTTATATTTTATACAATTGGATTAAAATAATCGACTCAATTTTTGGAGGGATTACATGTCGTACAAAATACTGATATAGTGTAGAAAATATTTCTAATTTCAAACAAAATTATTTTTTGTTTTGGAATAATAGATTAGCATTTTTTTATATTAATTTCGGATTTTAATTTTTCCTCTGAATTACATTATTGTATTAAATGTTTTCTCACCATTGTATTTAATTAAAATATATATTCTATTGAGCATAAATAAAAAAATGCATTTAATTAACAAAAAATTATTGTATCCATCCTATGAATGGAATATTAAATGAAATTTCTATGATTATTTATAATTTTTGGTTGAATTTTGGCGTCCTTATATAGGAATTCTAAAAGGAATCCATATGATTTTAGTATAAAAAATAACAAACATATGTATAAACAGACGGAAAGAATTACAAATTACATTTCCAAACATTTTTTCTGCTTTTCATTTCTATGCTCTTTTCATCCTATTTTTTCATGAATTTCCGTTTCCGTCCACCTTATTTTCCGGAGATTTTGTTAATTTTTATACTAAAAACAAACGAAATATCATTTGGATCCCGTCTTGGAATCCCTATATAAAATCCAAAATTCAATCAAAATCACAAATAAGAAATTCTTTTTACATATTCTTTAAATAACCTCCAAAAAATTCATTTTGTCGATTAGATTATATTTTATTTATCAAGTTAACAAAAGGGAGTACATGTAAATTAATATGGGGAGAAAACTTTAGTTTATACCTACTTAATAATGTCTTAATAATGTATTCAATAATAATTGTTGAATTTTTTCTTTTATGATTCCATTTACTAGGAACTCCAAAGTTCAATAGGAAATTACAGGTCGAAAATTTCAATTTTAGAGTTTCTTCAGATTCAAAATTGGGAATTTTTATAGTGTTAGAAATTTAATACAAAGCACCAGTAATATGATTTTAAGGTTCAAATAATATAACAGTTCCAATTAAAAATGAAGTTTATCTTCGCTTTTTCCATTCTTCTGTTGATCATTAGTATGGTCATCGGTGCGCCAACCAAAGACGGCACCAAAAAAAGCATTGACGATGCTAAAAGTAAAAATTGAGATTCATTCCAAAAAAAATAATTTAAATAAAATAAAAAATGAAAATAATGATTTTATTTTATTTAGGCAGGAGACAAATAATAATGAGAACGAACAAATAAAAAATAAAAAATAATAACATAATGGTTATATAGATTTCTTTGCCCCTCGAAAAGGATTAATTTTAATGACCATTGCCAGAAGTCATTAGTGGGAAATTTTTTCCAAAATTTCAAGCTAAATTACCTGTATAAAATGAATAATTAGTGATTATCAATAGAAATAATCGGGATATTTTTTGATCAGTAGGAAAAACAGAATTATGATTATGAAAATTTCAGAAGGTTCTGATAAAAACAGAATTATGACAATTTCAGAAGAATCTGATCAGCAGAAGAAATCAGAAGAAGGAAGTCTCAATGGAATTGGGAAAGTAGCACGAGTGTTGACCACTGCGGCACTTCTGCTGTCCCCGGCGAGTGGTGCCATGACCGCAAAACCAGACTTCCAATCTACCGGGAACCGAAAACTTCTGGCTGCAAATTCCACCCAAACTCTACAGGTAGGATATTATGATTATGAGATAAGGATCTTCGCATTCAAATTCCATTTACTAATTTGATATCTACAACTTATAAATTATATATAAAAATATATAAAAAAGATTAACTAAGAGCGTTTCTTTTGTTATTATGTTAAAATATTCCATTCCTAAAGATATATTGCTCGAAATATTCCAGCATCTTCCAGAAATTGGATATCCAAACAAATTTTCAGTCTAATTCTACTGAATTGTTCAAATCCATGGGCTTCCAGTTGCCACCGACCCCGTACAACGAATCAAAACAAATAGCTCCCGGTGGTCCGAACCCTCAACATCATTGAGCCTATTGATGTTTTGTTGGATTGCAATTGATGATAATTATTTATTTTATTATTTTCAAATTCAGAGGTTTTTTCCTCCAGAATTATTCTGAAATTTTGGAGTTTTTCCTCAAAAAACGATTTATTATTTGGTAAATAAAAGTTGTAATTTGGAACGAAACGTCCTGGTATAAATGAAAGAAACAATTGAATAAAATATTGCCACTGGTGTAAATAACAGGTTCCAGCCTTCCAGCATTAAATTCCTGAAAATTAAAAATATCTGAAAAATTAATTAGTAAAACAAATTCTTTTTGTTAGAATCATTATTTCGGTTATACAGCTCCATCTGACGACATTGGCTAATAAGATCATTGGTGAAATTTTTCAAACATAAAATTCGCTAATAAAAAAACAAACTCTTAGAATAATTATTATGCACATTTATTACTTTTTTTTCGTCATTAGCAATGGATTTGGCGAGTAAATTTTTTTAATGGGGTTCATGGGTTTCATGGGTCTATGAACATTATATTTTTTTGAAAATCAGTCAAAAATGTTTTAAATTAGACGGAAATATACAAAAATGTTCTAAATTAATCGGAATATCTTTCTTTTGTGTAAAATGTTCGAAAAATTGAGATAACTATCAGTGGATTTGTTATAATGTTGTCTTAAGATTGTATAATCGGATCTAGGTATCTATGGAATGTAATTACTGAATTTCCCTTTAATTCATAAATATTGTAATAATAGGATTGTCAATACTTAGTTATGAATAAATAAAAAGTCAAATTTATGGAAAAGTTTCGAAGAAATTCGACCACTTTTTCTGATTATAAAATTTTGATGGTTAATAATTTTAGATTAAAATAAAAATGACTTTTTACATTATTTTAATTGTTCTAATGGTCAGTTTGGCCAAGAACTCCTCATAAGTTCTGACAAGTTGAAATTGGCCAAAAAATTTGAAAAATTGGTTTGAAAATTTGTTGAAAAAAAATTTGTTGAAAATCATAGGCCTATAAAAATTTTAGGAAAATTTAAGCCTGTGAAATTTTTTGAAAATTAATTCATTTATTTTTGCAAAAAATAAAAATTTCCTAACTCGCTAGATCTATGGAATTTTCTGAGTTTTCTGGAAATTCCATAGGAAAACTTTTTCAGAAATTTTCATAAGCCTAAAATTTTCAGAAATTTCCAGGAGCAGAGTCAGAAATTTCAAAATTTTTTCCAAAAATTCAAAGTTTAAAATTTTTTCCAAAAAATAGTTTAATTTTTTCAAAGTTTAAAATTTTATCCAAAAATTCAAAGCTTTGAAATTTTAGAAAAATTCACAGGCTTAGGGTTTAAAAAATTTTGGATGTCGGTATTCTGCGAAGACACTACGGTTGTTCATGAAGCGGGCGAATATAATAAATTAAAATTTTGATTTTGCTCTTTTTGGTTGATTTTTTCATTCTTTTTACTGCCCAAATGATCACTGCCCAAATGTTCCTGTCCAAATTATCGGCTCCCTCTTCAGCGATCATCAAGCAAAGGACGTTATTTTTATTCGATTCTTATTTATTCAAAAAAAAATTATTTAAAAAATTAATTATTATTTTTTAAATGAAAATGAATGTTTAGCTGGAACAAAATAAATGTAAATCTTAAATAGCTAAAAAATGAAAACAAAATAAGCTTTTTTTGAATAATCAATCTTGCTGATTGATCATTTATTAGTAGTATTTTTTATCTCTGTCTTTTTCATAATAGTCCAATTAACAATAGAATTAGGCTCATCTCACAGCTAATTTTTTTCTCTAATTTTTTTTTGCCATTTCAACTCATCTCTAATATGTTATATAATATAATAAAAAATCCTGGATAAAAAAATCAAATTTTTCCTTTTTTACAGAGAATGGGCTAAATAAGTACCGTATTTGGGCTTTTTTGCAATATAAATTTTTATTGATATTGTCTATAAACATCATGAATCAGTTTTTTCACAATAACATTAAATATTATGAATATTATTATCTTCAGTTTCAAAATAAATAACAATAAAATAAAGAAGAAACACATCTAAAAGAAAGGACCAGAAAAGTTCAATTACAATTTTTTAAAGTTTATTTAGACATTATAAAAATATCTTTAAAAGATTGATTTTATATAGATATAACAAATGATTTGAAGTGATCTGATTAATCCAAAATTGTCCATATAAAAGACCCAAAATAGTAGTTACTATTACGGCCCATCCGTTTCGTTCTATGATGCACTTTCTAGTTGCTTAAATTATAGTTCTGAATAATGTTTAAAGCAGAAATTAATTATTATAAATAATTATAAAGAATACACACCGTATTTCCTGTATTAAGTATCCTTACCCCTGATTAGTGATTATAGACCTCATCCCCGCTGAAGAAGGGTTGAAAAACAAATTCCTCCCCTGCTGCTTTAGGACCCCGAGTTTCCTATCAGTTTTTCTCTTCAGATTATCCTCTTCAGATTAAGAAAAAAAGGAACTTAGAGGGGAAAATTTCACCTTTTTGATCAATTCTTTAAAAAATTGGCAAATTTGTTGTGTCTTATGTAGAAATTAACCCTGATTTTTTTGAATTTATGAATTTACCGTTCAATTCATCATTCAAAAATAGGGTGAAAAAAATAATGTTTCCCTCTTTAGGACTGAGGTTGAAAAATATACATATATTTGTTTGATTTTTGAAAATTTATTAAAAACGAGATTTCAAAAAATTTCAAGTGCTTTCAATTTTTGAACATTTTAATGCTGAAGGTTTAATTTTTAAATATATATTTTTTAATTTTTAAAATATTTGTTTTATTAGAAGTTTCTAGGCATTTAGTGGTCTCGCTTCGATTCTTTGACACACGCTTTACAATATTGGGACAAAAATACATCCATACGATATTTAGAACACAGTCTTAATAAGAAATTTAAAAATATAAAAAATCTCGATGATGTAAAATTTGCTTATCAGAAAGCATTCCCTATTATAAGATGATAAATAAATTATGTTTTAAAAATTTCAAAAGCTATCTGAAGGTCATTGTGGTTTTTGGAATATTATTTGTTTTTTAAAATAGAAAAAATTCGAAATTTCTCGGAATTTCGAGATTTTAAAACTAAGAAAATTGAGCAATTTTTATGCATAAAAAAGAATATACAAGTAAAAGAAAAATCAAATTGATGTTAAAACTTCGTTTGAAATGAGCTAGAAAGAACATAAACAAAATAACAAAAAGAAAGAAAGAATAAATTAAAATATATTTTTGCAAAAGATCTTTTTCAATAATTTTTTATAGACTAAATACTTTAGCCCGGAAATGGAAAATTTTTAGACTATAAACTCTCTATTATAAATGATTTTATATCCTTATTAAGCGGAAGATAATGTACATGAATTTTATTTTTAATGCTTCTTTTACATTCATACATTTTTGAACATTTTTCATCATTACATAAAATTCTAAAACATGAATGAAACATGGATGTCAAATGTCAATTGAAAAAATTTTAAACTGAAATTCATATGAAAATTTGGAAAAATGGTCATTTTGCTTGTTTAAAAAATAATATCATATGATTTGCGAACTTCAGAATTTCCTGTTTTAAAGATGGACCATTTTATTATCCATTAATTTGCAAAAAAATATTCGATTCCTTTTTGCAAACACATCAAATTCACGTGGTTTTTTGTCTTTCACTTAAATTAAATATAAAAATTCAGAAATGCAGTATAAAGTCCAAAATTACTTAATTTCCTGGTCATAAAATTTGGGCTATATAATTGCAAAAAAAATTGTGAGGCCATATCATGCTCTATCAACAACCTCATCATTTAAATTAATAAAAAGAAAAGTTTAATAAAATAGCAGTAAGCATATACATACATAGGCTTAAATAATATTAATACCTAAGTATTTAAAAAATAATAATTTTCTTAATCTTGATAAGCTAAAAATGAAATTGGCTTTAATTTTGTCGCTATTGGCACTACTTGCCTGGACGGCCTTTACTGCTTCTTCAAAAGGAAATAACTCGGAAAGCGATGGAGGTAATTAGGTATTGCTTTGGCTAGATGAAACAAGTTTCATAAAATCATTTTTGTTCTTCTGAACTCATTTCACTTGTTTTCCTTGAATATTCTTAATATTATTATTATTCTAGTTATTTGTAAAAAAGATNTTTCTTGGCAAATAAAATGATTGTTGCCTAAAAACCAAAGAAATCTTTTTATTATTAAAAACTAAACAAAATACTCTTGTTGGTTAAAACTTTATTTATTAATTTATTATGTTATTATGTCTAAAAACATCAATTTTAATTTAGTCAGCCACTCAAAATGGAGAAAAGCGTGCAAATCCCAAAGCCATTGCTCATTCGCCAAGATTGAATATGACGACGCAGACTGCACTTGCCAGGTGGTGCACAGAGGATGGAATCAAACCTGTGATCCGGGAAGGTGTGATTTCAATTGAGTGATTAATTGATGATTTGCGAGGACATCACTTATCAGCAGTGTGGATTATTATTTTTGATTTTATGGATTTTTTTTGTTATTTTTGAGGATTCTTCTGTGATCTACTGTTCAATTTTTTATAGACCAATAGTTAGCGGATAGCACTCTTTTTCTTTTTCATGAGCACTCTTTTCGCTTTCTTCAACACTTTTTCATGAGCATTAACTCGTTTCAACGAACTCTTTTGTTCGTTTCAGTGGCTTTTCATTTTTGCCACTTTAGGGTTAAAAAAATTAGAACGTAAACCTGTATTCCACTTGTCACTATTACTATTACTACTACTAAATTGGTCTGTCGCCATGTATGTATGTATGTATGTCACAAAAAATTTTGAATTTCGACAATTATTTTTTACCACGAAATCCATGATATTGGATAAAATGTCCAATAAAAGGTTAGAGAATGAGAAATGCATAACAGAAAAGGTAGAGAAAAATACTGTTATAGAATAGAAAATGATTAACTACAAAACAACAGAGTTACAAAACAACGAATACGACAAAACACCGAAAAGTTGCTGATAACTGATCTTTTTAGAAAATTTTGGAATCTGAGATAGCTGAAATAGTTAAAATTTTAAGGTGTCGATATACTTTTCAAATCTTTTCTATACGTTCATTGATAAATTAAAAAATATAACAAAAAACTTATGTATGTAAAAAAAATGAAAAATAATTTTGAAAAAAAGAAACCTTGAAAATTATTAGATTTGGGAATGATTTAAGGAGAAAAAGAATCGAGTAGTTCATTTTTTGATTCGAAGAGTGAAGGAACAAAAAAGGAATTCATCCCGAGCGTTGGGCGGAGCGAAGCAACGCCCCAACCCAGTCCCGAGCGTTGGGGCGGAGCGAAGCGACGCCCCAACGCTCGGGACTTGAATGAAGAGAAAAGGTGAGAGAAGTGAAAAAAGAAGGTATGATAGCAATAATAACCGCTTAAGTTTGCTTATACTTAATTAATGAGTGTGAATTATCGATGATGGCGACTTAATTGATAAATGGCATTTTCAATTTTTCTCTTTCAGCCTGGCACATACTATTTTCTAATGGATTACCTTTATTCCTTTATAGAATACAGACAATTCATTACAAAAGATCATTACCAGTATTGTTGAGGGTAAATGAAGGTCGAGAGGAAGGGAAACGAAGGAAAGAGCGTTAGGAGGCCTCGAAGCGGCCGACTAACACTCGTTAAAAGTCTATTTCGATGCAAAACAGAAGACAACTGATTAAAAATTATGAAGTAATTCAAATAGATAAAAATCATAAAAAATATTTTAAAATATCTATGTGACAAAATCAAATTATTTTTAAATGTGCAAGTTTAAAAAACAATTGATTATTATTTTTGGGAGAAAAGACTCAACAAGGGACCGGAGCCATTTTTAATTCTTCGAAATTCTGATAAAAAGTGATAATTTTTTTAAAATTATTTAAAAATAGGAATTTTCGCCAAATCGAAAAATTGAAAATCAGAAGATCGAAGATAAAATTCTGCGCAATTTTGCTTTTTTATTTTTGGCCTAGCACATTTAAAAAAGGTTTTTGGACATTTTGGCACATGTGTCGTTTTGAATGACTTAGCACCGATATATAATGCACAAGTTTTAAGGATATGATTTAACATATAATTTTTGTTTCAACCCTTTTTTTAACAATTTTGTGTTTTTGAGTATGCTAAACACGAATCAGAGTTCGTATTTCCAATATTTAAAAAAAAAATTTTAATATTTTTTGTCAAAATTACGATTTTCCACGATTTTTTTTTAATATTTTATAATCCTCCTGCCTTCTCCAAAAACCAAAAGCCTGTGAAATTTTTTAGAGAAACCCAAGGCCTGTTGCACGTGGGTCTCGATTTTTCGCCAATTCGCATAAGGGAAAGGGCCCTCCCGTTTGAAAGTCTGAACCGTTCTTTAACACAATCCTTAAAAAAAGGGTATTTTGACCAAAGGAATACGAATTTGATGTCTATTTTTTAAAATAATTGCATTTTTTGTACACTTTTCATAGGCTTGTCAAGATTTCTGAAAAACTTTTTTATAATTTAAAAATTGCTAACCATCTTAATCTTTGGGGGCTTTTTTGAATTTTTTTTGCTCAAAAAATCGGGTGAGAGTTCTGTCCGGGGGCAGGATGGATCCCCATAACCCGATTTTTTGGGCAAATTTAATTTTTAAGGTCCCTGATTGGGTTTTTTCAGGAATTTTTCAGGTCATTATTGTTTTTTTTAGAAAATTATCACAGGTCCATGAACGGGTTTTTTTTTAGGAAAATATCACAGTTCCTTGATCGGGGGTTAAAGAAAAATCACAGGTCCTTGTTGGGGTTTTTAAAAATTCACAGGCCCCTGATCGAGTTCTTTTTTAGAAAAATCACAGATAACTGTTGTGGTTTTTAAAAAATTTACAGTCCCCTGATCACTGTCACGACAATTCGGCACACGACAATTCGGCACCAAGCATTTTGCGACAATTCGGCACCAAAAAAACGACAATTCGGCACCAAGAATTGAATTGCTGGGCGCACTGAAATAATTACACATTCATCCATCTTAAAAGTCGAGTGGTCGTTTTTTTAAACCGTTTTTCATTGTTATGTATATTCAAATGACATTTGTACTATCATTATTGAAGTCTTACAACTTTTTTTGAACTGTTTACAGATGGAAATTCTGTAAGAGGCAAAAATTCTAGAGGACATAGACATCAAAGTATTATTTCTGAAATTTGTATATTTTTGAAGCATTCTTTATTGTGTTTGCGTGAATTCGTCAGAAAACAAAAAAAACTTGGTTGATTAGACTAAAGTTCTTCCTGACTAAAACTTCCACTGTAATAATTAAAAAATAACCTTTTTAAGTAATTTGCGCCAAATTTTGCAATGAAACCATCAAACAAGCATACTAGAAGTATTTATATAATAGAACGCATAATTATATAAATACCTACTTTTTATATAAGATTAGTTAAGGCTAAGCAAGCAGTTAAATGAGGAAATATGAAATCTTCTGATCACCAATGCGTTGATCACCGAGTGGGTGGATTTCTAAGGTTTTGGCTGGACAAGGTCCAGCATAAAAAAGAGATCGCCGGGTCAGAAAATTATGGGCGCATAATGTAATCTTAAGGGCAAGCTTTTATGTCGCTGGTCGCTGAAAGTTTTGGCCAAGCAAGTTTAGAGAACATATTAGTTTTGATAGTTTATGTAACGCCCATTTTATTTTTTTGTAACGACCCACACCTTTCGTATTTCGTATAAAGGCAAATCGTACATCATACAATTTGTATACCTTAAAAACAAAATGTCGAAATCGATTGACTATAAGAAATTGTTTCCAAAAATATCATTGCCAAAAAATGTGTTTGTTTCCTTTTGGACCTATGATTGTTCTTTTTATTCGCTTACTACTTTTCTTTTTACTTTATAAAAAATGTTTTTAACAGTTGCATTTTTTAGATCTATTGAGGTAATTTGACGCCATGGAAACGAACGATAAACCAACCGTTCACTTATAGACCTTACTAGTTCATTTAATATCCAAAATAGTACTCATCGGCAACATGTTTCATTAGACGTAAAATCCGGAAATTATCTTTTATCTAATCTGGTTTTGTGTATAATGAAGCTCGAGAGTCCAAGTTATGCTAAATACTGATTTATGAATTATAAGTGTAAGGAAGAAGCAGGCTGGACGGTTAAAACGCCTATGGCGGGGGTTGATAAGATCCACAAGAGAGACGGGCAAATGCGCCCCGGTAGCTCAGACGGTAAGAGCATCGGTTCTGTGGTGAGAGGAAAAGCGCTAATCTGATCGCGGGCCCTTGCTGGGGCGGGCCTGATTTCGTTGGTTTAATTTTTTGAAAATTCGAGCCTCTGAATTTTTATTTAGAATTTTTAGAATTGATAAAATATATCGGAAATCGGAGACTATGGTCTCGAAATAATTGAAAAATTGATCTTTAAAAATTTATTAAAATACGAGATTTCAAAAAATTTTTCAAAAGCCTTGGATTTTTGAACATTTTAATGCTGAAGGTTTAATTTAATATATATTTTTTTAATTTTTAAAATATTTATTTTATTAGGAGTTTCTAGGCATTTAGTGGTCTCTCCTCATTCTGACTCTTTTCGCATAATGACAGGGATTCGAACATTTGAATAATAATACAATTCATTCTTTGACACACACTTTACCATCTTGTGACAAAAATATACTCATACGATATTTAGAATATGGTCTTAATAAAAAATATAAAAAATCTCGAAGATGCCAAATTTGGTTATCAGAAAGCATTCCCTATTATAAGATGAAATTAAACAAATTATGTTTTAAAAACTTCAAAAGATATCTGAAGGTTATTGTTATTTTTGGAATATTATTTGTTTTTAAAATAGAAATAATTCGAAATTTCTCAGAATTTCGAGATTTTAAAATTAAAAAATTTGAGCAATTTTTATGCATTAAAAAGAATATAAAAGAGAAAATCAAAATGATTTTAAAATCTCGTTTGAAATGAGCTAAAAGAACAAAATAATAGCAAAAAAGGAAAGAGTCATTATAATATATTTTTGCAAAGAATTTTTTCAATAATTTTGACCCTTTTTATAGACTAAATACTTTGGCCCGGAAATGGACAATTTTTAGACTTTAAACTCTCTAATTTATAAATGATTTTAGATCCTTGTTAAGCGGAAGTTAATGCACATGAATTTTATTTTTTTAATTCCTATTTTTACATTCATACATTTTTGAACATTTTTCATCATTACATAAAATTCTAATACATGAATGAAACAAGAATGTCAAATGTCAATTGAAAAAATTTAAAACTGAAATTCATATGAAAATTTAGAAAAATGGTCATTTTGCTTGTTTAAAAAATAATATCATATGATTTGCGAACTCAAGAATTTTATGTTTTTCACGTGGTTTTTGTCTTTCATTTAAATTAAATATAAAAATTCAGAAATGCAATATAAAGTCCAAAATTACTTTTAATTTCCTGGTCATAAAATTTGGGCTATATAATTGCAAAAAATTGTAAGGCCAAATCATGCTCTATCAGCAACCTGATCGTTTAAATTAATAAAAAGAAAAGTTTAATTAAAATAAGCAGTAGTTTAAAAGATAGCTTTTTTAATGTAAAATATATAAAAAATAATTTTCTTAATTTTTATAAGCTAAAAATGAAATTGGCTTTAATTTTGTCGCTATTGGCACTACTTGCCTGGACGGCCTTTACTGCTTCTTCAAAAGGAAATGACTCGGAAAGCGATAGAGGTAATTGCTTTGTCTAGATGAAACAAGTTTCAAAAATTCATATTTGTTCTTCTTAACCCATTTCACTTGTTTTTCCTTGAATATTCTAAATATTATTATTATTATTCTAGGTATTCATATAAATGATTATTCCAAAAATCTTTGGTTTTTTGCTGACCGATACTCTTTTTCATTTTTGATTTAATAAACTAATTATTTTGGAAGATGAAGAAGATGAATGTTTTAATCGACGACCCATTAAATTCGGGGGACTCTTAGCACGAGTTCTGACCGGCGCCCTTCCTTGTTACGTCGTCCCTAAGCGGAGCAATGGCCAACAAGAATGAAACCACATTTAAACCTACGGCATCACACGGTGTTGGGCACCGAAGATTGATGATGGCACAAGGCCAAATTCCGGCACCGATTCTCCCAAAACAGGTCGGAATGAAACTTGATTCCATAGTTCAAATTCTTCCTAATCCAACATACTGGCTATAAAAATGTAATAAAATAATTTTTTATCATTTTTCTTAATGTAGGTCAACCAAAGTGCGACTACGGACGATTATAGACCCACGCAACCGGGACATTCGCCCGGGGTTGGACACTGAAAAAATTGGAATTGCAATACACATGTGCAGAATTGGATGGAAATACAAAATAAAATAATTATAATAATATGAGGTTTTTTCTTCCAAATTTACTCTGGAAATTTTGGAGTTTTTCCTCAACAATAATAATAAATATTAATTATGCTATCATAATTTGTTATTGTAATTTTTTTTATAAATTGTTTCTTTCTGAAATCATTGCCTATACGATCAGAAAGTTAATAGTAGAGATTTGATCTCTTTTATTGGTTATGGGCTCGTTTGAAAGAAGTTTTTCCTTTAAAAAATATTTTTAAATATTACCTATAAGCATTGATTGTACTGTAATTTTTTGTAGTTTTGTGATAAAATATGGAAAATTCAGTTTTTGTTGGTTTACCTATAATTTAGAATTTTTTAATATTTTTACCATAAAATGCCCAATTCCTCATTGATCATGGAAGACTTGTACCTATAATCCAGTCTTGTCCTTGATCCACCTTTTTCGGAGATGATCTGATCTGATCCTGATCCAGGGGCCTGAATCCAACCCCCGGGATCAGGATCAGATCAGATCACGTTGTCAGATCATTCCGGATCACAAAAAATGATCCAACACGAAAGTTCCCGCTTGAAAAATGAGTAAATTGGCTACGTAACATGAAATATAATCTAAAAAATAAATAATTGTTTATATACGCATACGTAAATGATCAAATTAATTATTCAAAAGTAGGGTTGCGCACGGGGAAGGTTGAGAAAATTCGGGGACGAATCGGAGATGGCACAGTCGGAGTTCGGGGATAGGAAATATGAATATTTGGCCCTGTGGTAGAACACCCATGAATTATACTGGATAATCCTAATCTAATCAATTGGTAATACCGTGTAAAATATGCATAAAAATTATAAAAATACAAGAAAAACAATTATATTTAAATCGTGCTAAAACTGCATTGTTCATGATTAGTGCAAGTTATCTCTGGAAAAAATGATTTATTTTGGTACTTGCACAACTCATTATGTGGTTTGGTACCTAAAGAGTAAGATGGTTTTTAGAAGCATTTTGGTCAACTTTGGTGGAGACCAGCCGCCCAAATCAGTTTTTTTCCAAATTAAAATACCAAAAATGTGCACTTGAGCATTTTTGATACCTTTTTAATTGATTTTTTCATTCGATCATGCTCGTTTTGTTCTTAATTTTAGCTATAAAAACACCGACCAAATGATAATAAATTCAATTCATTTATTCGCTATCCGCTCAAAGAACAACCATCTCTAAAAAATGCCGTCAATTTTATTGCGCTTTTGCTTTTGAGAGTTTAATCCACTTTTGCATTTAAATAGTTTTAACTTAACATTAAATAATAATTTTTATTATTTATAATTTTTAGCAAACTTTTCTCTGAATATGAACGCGAAATTATTGGTTATTTCTGCAATAATGTACATCATAATTTCGATAATGCTCGAGTCTCAAGCACCGGCGGCCGTTAAACTTCAGGAACTTCACAAGGTAATGTCTATATGACTCTATGATCATAGAGTTTAACCAGGGCCCCGGCCCAGACAAGCCCGGTAGGGGAAAATTTGCTGATTTCAAACCCAAAATATTCATTTTTTAATAAAAGATGAAATAAAATCTAAAAAAATAGAAAATTTTTTATTAGTAAATTAGTTTTAAAATTTAAAGTAAAAGTTTAAACATTTCTCAATTTTTTCGGAAACACATAAAAGATGATTTTTTGATGTAAAATAGAAAAATCATAGAGTTTTTAATGGAGTTTTTTATGGATTTTTTTGCAATAGAAATTTAAAATTTTGGGGAAAATTTTATAAAATACTTTAATTCAATTAAAATACTCAAATTTTTTGGTGAATTTTAAATTTTTTCAAGATGAAATAATGAATGTTATTCTCTATTTTATTCTCAGTTCGTAAAGTTTGATTTTTCTATTTTTTATTTTGTTTTTTATTTTTTAATTAAAAAATATATACATATATTCTATTTAAAATATTCTATTTTTTATTTTTAAATAAGGCTTTTAGGTACTTATGTCGTTTGTATCCCCTTTTTACCCCCAAAATTTTAGAAAAATTTTCACCTTTGTTATTATTTTTCTGTAATTTTCTCTTAAGGGGTAATTTTTGAACGTCCATTGCCGAAAGGCGTCATCTGACGTCATTTTTTGACGATGACGTCAAAAAATTTTTTTGTAATTTTTTTATGAAGTAATTTTTGATGCAGAATCCAGTTCTGATGTCCATTTTGACATTCTATGCCATCTAAAATGCGTTTTTGATGCTGACGTTAAATTTTTAAATTTTTACAAAATTTCAAAAAAAAATTTTTTACCTCAACATCAAAAAGGTGACGTCAGATAACGCATTACGTCAAAATGGACGTCAGATTCGGACTCAGTGTCAAAAGTTACCATATTGAAGTAATTTTTAGATGATTTTATTGGAAAATTTAACCAAAATTTTGATGTTAGGGGAGGGGGTAAAAAAGGGGATACAAACGACATAAGTACCGTCTTTTAAAATTAATTTAAAAAATTGATTAAAATTTTTTTGGAAAAATTGAAAAATTGGGAAATTTTCTTCCTGGCTGGGTAGGTCAGGCCTGGTATTCGTACAGGCCGATCCGGGCCGGGCTTTTTTGTGGAGGCCTGGGCCGGGCCGGTTCAGGCCTGTGCCCAGCCCTGAGTTTAATACTTTTTTGGACAGCAGGGACACCATGTAGATTGTGAGATCTATTCGAGGCTAATCATATACTAAAAATTACATCCATATAGAATAAAAAGAAATTTGAACAAAAATTATTTTTAATTAATTTTCCACACCCTTTAAGCACTGGTCATCATATTGAAAGAGGTATCCATCGTTTTGTGAGGGGACCATTTAAGCGCGGGAATGTTTTAATAAAAGTCTAAACTTTTTATAGGCCACGGATGTTTGTAAATTTTAACTGTTTTAGAAGATTTTATACTTTTAATAAAGCCTATCAATTTTTTGAATTTTGCACTAAAAATTCCCACGCTTAATTGGTCCCACGAAAATCGATAATTAGGTACAAATAGACCAAATAGAACATTCAGTTGCCTCCTTTTTGAAAATTTTATTTTTCACAAGGGAACATATCGAGCTGTGACTACTCAGATCTCAAATTAACCCGGCCTATCTTATAGGGAGCACCCTCACATTGCACCGTAAATTTTTGGCTTTTTTCCCCGCTCAATTAGTGAAGGGTAGAAAAATTGGTTATAAAAATGAACAAACGGTCGTTCATCCACACGGATCATCCTTCCATTGGATGAAATCCACCTTAGTATGTATATAATAACTGTTTTTTTCCGACTGTTTTCTGGCTTATATTCATCCTTTTAGCTTGACAAAACGTTTTTACATACTTGTTATTGTGTTTACACATGGTATAATCGACGCCATCCCAAAGGGCGAATGATCCGCGTGGATCGACAACCGATCATTTTTAAAATCGATTTTTCTACCCTTCACTATCTGTGCGGGGAGAAAAAGCCAAAAATATACGATGGAATATGAGGGTACTCTACAAGATAGGATGGGTTAAATTAAGATCTGAGTAGTCACAGCTCGATATGTTCCCTTGTCAGTAGATTTTACATATATCACAGTCAAGCCTTCGGAACTCCTGTAATGGCCCCCGTACCTAAACGACCTCATCCCACATTACGGCCCGTACTTAAAGGGCGTGAATAAAAAGAATTTTTGTCGAAATTTCTTATTCTATGGATGTTTAGTTTGTCTCGACTAAAGCTCAAAGACTAGTATGATGTGCCACCCAATAGGTTTATATTACTCTATGACACTTCCTTATCAGCTTCCACCACCTCCGACAAAATCATCCGCTTCCAAGTCATCGGCAAAAGCTCATCCGCTTCCACCGCCGCCGGCAAGTTCATCCGCTTCTAAGTCGTCGGCAAAAGCTCATCCGCTTCCACCGCCGCCGGCAAGTTCATCCGCTTCTAAGTCGTCGGCAAAAGCTCATCCGCTTCCATTACCGCCGACAAAAAAGCAGCATTAGCTTCCAAAACCGCAGGAATTTCAGCTTCCACAACCGAAAAGAGGAAAGGACGAAAATTTGTTACAAAATGAGCCTAACCCATTCGAATTTATTGTATATATGTAAAAGTTATGGACAAGTAAATCCTTCGTTAAGATACCGACCAATTTGCTTTTGTGAAAATTTGTATGCCTATCGGAATCCGCTAATCGAAATCCGGGGTTCGAGCAATAACTGAATCATTCGGTCATCTGAATTAAATAATTGAATTATTCGGTCACACTTTGAAGTAACTAGTTTTTTTAATCAAACTTAGCTAGTTTTATCAATTTCACAGCTAAGTAAAGCTTATAATGGAATTATATATTTTCTTTGTTAAATACTATTCTTGTTCAGGAGATCACGGATCCAAAAAGGGGAGTATATAACACGGAACATGACCTTTTGATCATCGAAGCAAATCCCCAGGCACAAACACCTCAGTGCCTAAGATTGGTACATCCCGTTGTGTGGCGGCCGGTGTGTGGCGAGACCAGTGTTGATGGCGACGATATCAATATAATTTTTTACATATCTAACTAATAAGTCAATTTGACCTTTTTAAAACGTAACTGAAAATTTTTGAAATTACCATTGATAAAAGTGACGCGAAAAGGTGTGATCGTGTTCGGTGGATGTGAACACAGCACTGAGCCTTCGGGCAGTGAGTCCAGATAGGGCTGGAGGAGGGCCGCTGGGGTTGGAGGCACTCCTTAAAAGCCCGATCGATCAGCTAAGGAATAACACGACGGTTATCCTTACCGATCTGTTCCTTCCTTGGACTTTGCACGAGTTCGGGGAAGCAGAAAATTAGGGGCAAAATTCGATCTGTGATTGACCAGAAGGGGACAGATCAATCAATCAATCAATCAACCAACCAAATCAATCCAATCCAAGGGAGGCACGACGGCCAAATGGGATTGATCGATCCAAGGGATAGGCACGACGGCCAAATGGGAATGATCAATCCAAGGGATAGGCACGACGGCCAAATGGGATTGATCAATTCAAGGGAAAGGCGCGACGGCCAATTCCAAAGTCGGTGGAAATTGAGAAGAAGGGGTCCGCTTTTGGGGTCCGGACGGTCGATGGATGACCTTGGTTTTGCTGGACTTTTCCCCAAAAGAAAACACAGCCAAAACCCTTCGGGATCTAACCAGTGCGCAGCAAAGGAAAGGCCGGACTTAGGAGCAGGGAATCCTACAGCTAAGGATTGGCAAATTGCAGTGGCAATTTATCGTCGATGATCGAGCGAAGAATAAGAGAGGAAGAATGAATTTCCATTATGAGTGGGAGAAGAAGATTGGCTTGAGGAGGCGGGGCAAAAATGGCACATGGATCAGATATGGGCAAGAAAAGAATGTGGCCATAATAGAGGGGCAGAGAAGGCATAGAAAAAGTGGATGGGAACGAAGATGTAAATGGACAAAGAACGACGGCCAAATGGGAATGATCCGGGTTGAGAATGGGGATGGGAGCGAACGGAAGGAAGAATGGAAGGGTGGATGAATGGACGGATGAATGAACGGAGATGTGACAGCCGATAGGCCGGATCGAAGGGGGATGGGAATGCAAATGGACGGATGGGAATGAATGGGCCAGGGGAAGGCAAAATATGCAAATGGAATGGATGGATGGATGAGCGGCGGGGGGAATGCCGCCGAATTTGAAAATCGCAAATTTCCGAAGCAAGGAAATTCGCGACACTCCCCCTAAGAAAAAATGCGACAAAGTGAGGGAGGGGGTTCATTTCCGTGGCGATGATCGTTGTTGGTTCCGGAACTTAGAAGTAGTGACCGCGCCCTCGATAATTGTGACCGTTGCCGTTCCGCGCTGATTCCAGAATTCTCGTCTTCCTCCGTTGTCGGACCAATTGCTGTTGCTGGGCTGCTCGGGGTCCCAACGACTCGGGTAGCGCCTGAACTGTGCCGGAGCTGTGCCGTGTCCTCCAGTGAAGGATCCATGGGCCGGTCCGCGTCCTCCTTGATAAACTTGATTACAGGAATAGCCTGCGACGAGGCAATTCCTTTCTCCCTCACTATCCTTTTCATTTCGTCCATTTCCCTCTCTCTCTTCTCTGTCTCCTTTCTCAAAACTCTTCTCACTCTGAACATGTCCACCCAAGAATAGGCAGCATAAAGCTATTTTCCAATTACCAAGATCACGACGGATCTAGTGACAATTCCCCACATATCGACACTGTTCCAAAGCAGTGACCAAGGACTCTCCATATCAATTGGAGATGGAGACCCTCCCCCAACAAGAGTTTGCGACGACGCGCGAAACTTTGATTGGGAGGTCCGGAAAGACCTCAAAATGCTCAACATCTGCAGCTGAGGGTGTGATAAATTGGTTAACACCAACTTATGAAAGATTTGAAGCTGGGTTTCAGGCAAAAACCACGCCATTCCTTATTCAAAATCGAAATTTCTTCGACATTCGCGACGGAATGCTTTTCCCCGGTCAGCTGATTGGTCTTCACCAATTCTCCTTCCAACTCAAGAGCAATAAACTGCAGGTCGATGCATGGCATTCGGACTGCTTCCGGCTCCAAGATGTGGGTGATCGGATCGAGAAAGGCATTGATCGGCTTGGTCCCCTCTCTCAAAGTGGCATTGACAGCGATTTTATCAAAGCAAACATTCGGGACTGGACTCAGGCGATAACTATGCACTTTTTGTATTTTCAGTATTTTTCCATTTTAAACAGATTTTTAATTTTTTTTTCTAAACTAATTTTTATCTATAATTTAGCCTAATAAAGATGAAAATTTTATTGTCACCATTTATCGATAGATTATTATATATTTCCCAATAAATGCCAACCTCATCTACTTCTTTCAACAATCTGGCCCCTGAATCATTGGCAAGGATTTTTTTGGTTTATAGTTCTTATTTTAGATTTAATTATTTTATTTCATAATTTTTAAACATAATATGCTATGTTTAAAAAATTTTTGTAAGAATTTATAAACTGATTTCTAGCTTAAAGTTTAAGCTATTTTATGATTTAAAAATTTAAATAATTGCTCCTTAAAAAAATCCTTAAAAATATTAAAATCTTTAATTTCAGGCCTATATTTTCGCTTTTCTCACGCCAGAAGAGCGAATTCGGCTGGAGAGAGTGTGCCGACAATGGGCCAAACTTGTTCGAAATACGGCTGGCTCGATTTCAGGAAACTAACGCTGGAAAGACAGAAACTCACAATGAGACAGCGAAATGGTCAGCAGGTTTGCTGGTTTTTGATATGAAAAAATTCAATTTCCGGAATTAAGTTGAAAATTCAATTTTTAAGGTTTATAAATTTTGAAAACGACTTTCAGACGAATTTGGGTACTTACCCGATATTACCAACTAAGGCTGAAAATCCAGGGTTTCGGCTATTGATATCATAGTTTTTGCCTCAAAAATTGAATTTGATCAGAGGTTCCAAAATCGGCCCGAAAGCCTGGATCTCGCGTTCAACCATTTATGTTCAGCACACACTTCTAAAATTTAATTTTTGAATATTTTGCTGATTTTTGTAAGAAAATTTATAAAATATTAACATTGGTTACCAGTTACTGGTCCTTTGCTTGCAATTCATTATATAAAGTGTAAAGAAATGTCTATAATGTATCTTAATAAGTATGTATCTTAATAATTGCGGACCTTTAATATTTTTCTTTTTATTACTCACAATCAGTTCAAATGAAATCATAAGAAATAAATTTGTATTTCATAAAAAAAGCAAAAAAATAGCTTCAAAATAAGCTTATAAGTTTGAATTGAAAATTGAAACATTTTTAAAAAATATGGCTACTATGAATTTGGTCAATAAATTATTTTGGCCATAACTTTTTTTAGAATATTAGTCATATTCAAATGGATTTAGGCTTAATTTATATGTAGCTAATTTTAAGCTCTACTTTTTGACATCAAGCAAATTCTTATAAGTTTAATTTTAACCGAGTTATAACATGGTCCACTAATGTCGAATTCTCAAATGTTGCTAAGCAGTCCATTAATATTGATCAGGCCAAGAAATAGTTTTTGTCATATGTACAGAATTTTGCCAATAACTTTTTTAGATAAATTTCAAAAGTTTTCAAGGTAATTCAAAAATACGTTTTTTCATTGTTTTTAGATGTTCAAAAAAGGGTTAAAAGTTGTTTAAATTATTTTGACTCTTTTGGACGAAATGACCCAGAATTGGGACGATTGATATCTGAAAGAGGAGAAGGGTTCAATCTTCTTTTTAGTGTAAGGGCATTTGTTGCTCGGATGCGCGGCTGGATCGAACTCAGGATACTGAAAGTGAACAGACAGGAGATGGAACAGAGAGGCGATCTGTCGGTAAGCTACTAATTGTATTTATTAATAAAAATAAATAATAAAAAGTAATCACAATTTTCGAATTAATTTAAATATTAAATTTTTATTTTTTCAAAATGATTTTTTTAACTTTATTCTTCTCAATTCTGACACTTTGGTAAATGCCCATTTTTGCATTTTATGTCAAATGCATCTGCTTGTTATAAATTTTTTCACTGGCCAAACAAATATTTTATTTGTTACTTGAATTATTTTACCAATTTGGAATCTAATTTGGTTTTTTTGACTTTTCAATTTTAATTTTTTCCTTTCAATTTTCAGTTGGCCAAGTACTGGGCGCTGTTCGATCTATGCGCCCCACACCTGCGCGTGTTGCGCTTTCCGGTACTCGAGGAGTACAACGTTAAACAATGGGCCATGATGCGCAATTTTCGTCATTTGCGCTTCGACGGGCGTGTGTCTTCCGGCATGTTAAGCGCGGCTGTAGACAACTTGACGCATTTGCGGAGCATTCACTTCTCCGAAATTGTGAATTATGAGGCATAGAATTAGAACACTCTTCAGATCAGATTCGGTGAAAAATTTTTAAGGAGAGATGAATTTGAAAAGCTTTTAATTGTAGTAATAATATATTTTCTAATGATTAATTTAAAAAAAATTCCGGTTGATTTTTTTCAAAATGCTTCCCTCTCACAAATAATCATATCGCGTCCTTTTTCTCACAGAGCCGCCGGAGATAAATGTTCAATGTTTACTTTTTTCCTTGACAAAAGCTTTGGCTCTCTTCTCCTTTTTTTAATTTAGACTACCTATATATTTTTGGATACTTTCCTGTTGGCGGGGGGGGGNGCCATATTGATGTTGCCGGCGGATTTGGCGCCCAACAGGCTATCGCTGGCCAAGCTAGCCCGATTTGAAATGTGGGTTTTGGCCATTAGAAATTGATTCTTCGATGCACTAGGGACAGTTGGTTTGTAATCAGTCATATGTAAATGCATTATCATTAGTGGGGACCGAGAATTTTAACTTATTGAGCAATCTCAGGTTAGTATAAATATATCATAGGTTAGCATGATCACTACCAAGATAAACCGATTGATTGCATTTAATTAATTGGATTTCTGATTGGAGGATCAATCTTTATGGAAAGACTATTTGCTTAATTTTTATTAAAATTAATCCCGTTGTATTCTTTTTACTAGCAGACTGATGAGAGCTTTTGATTGATGTTAGAAAAGTTTCGACACGAAAGATTTCATTTTATCTCTCAAATCTTCTTTGGAACTTTTCCAAAACATAAACACTATTTCTTCCATCACTCGTTTCTAAATATTCATGTCGATAATTTTATATTAACTCATCTGTTTAGCATGGGTGTATTTGTGTTTTATTCCCAATTTGTTATAATTAATTCTTGTTTTAATTATTATCTAAAATGCTTAATATGAACATTGACAGGCTCTTCTACTTACGACTCAGTTTCAATCTGATCCATGCCGTTCTTTTTGGCAACTTATTGGAAAAGATTGGCGCAAAGTTGCAAGTGCTTTTGCTAGAAAAGGCTAACTCAATGGTGGGTAACGAAATAATTTTTCTTTTCATTTTTTAATCCTTTCCACAAAAATATCTAATATTGACTTTATTAATTTTTTTGGAACTGCAAGCCTGAAACAAAATGCATTTTTTTTCTGAGCAATTACTGATTTTTTTTAAATTTAAAGTTGTAAAATTAATTTTTTAAATGTTTAAATGGAATTCTTCAGAATCTCATATCCTAAAATAATATAATTCGTTTCATTTCCATTAACCTGTTTGCTGTTTCATCTAACTTTGGTATTATTCCCAACTTATAAATAAATTTTATCTATGAAAATAGATTTATATTAAAATTTAATTTCTCTTGAAATGGAATTCTTATTAAAAATTCCATCAGGTTTTTCGTCTTATTGCAAAGCATTGTCCATTGTTGGAGCACTGTTCCTTTGAGATCATCCGCGCATATCGCACAATTGAAGAGTTAATAAAATAGTTTTACAGCAATAGTTGGTTCCAATTTTGGCTTGATCAGTTTTATTTCCATTTAGCTCTTTCTAAACTCTTTCTAATCTAATATTTCTAAAATTTAGTCTTTTTTTTCTCTAATTTTTTTTATGTACAGGCTATCATCCGCCCTCCAATCCTTCTTCCAACTTGACCATTTGCGTTCAATATCCATCCGTTACAAACACTACAGATTTGGTGAATACAATGAACTGTTCTGCAAGCAAATTTTGGCTGCACTCGATGGATCGAAAGTCAAGAGAAACCTAGAGGTGGATGAAAATTACCCCAAAGTTTTTTGAATAATAAACAAATAAATTAATTATATTAACATAAGGTTAAACTTTCGGATTATTTTATGTGTCCTATGCAATTTTTGCATAATTATCAATTATTCTTAGGGTGCTGGATCGTTATAAAAAAAATTTCAAAATCCAAAAGATTCTACGAAAGCTCTTTTTAAAGTTTGTTGGGCAAAATCTTTTGCTATTTTTTATTTTTCGAAGAAAAATAGTGCACGAAATTCTGTGCTATTGACCTTGCAAGCTTAAAAAAAGTTGAAAAACATTTTGGGGTTTTATTTTTTTGTAATGACCATTCATAACATAAAGTGAGGGAATATTATGATGCCTAATACGCCACGCGCTTATTCACATCAAAACAAAATTTAGCTGATTCAATTCAAAAATATCAAAAAAATATATAAAAACAGCTTTTTGTTGGTTTGCAGTATCTACATATGGGCCAAGGATTGCCATTGCCTATCAAGTTCATCACAAATTTGATCAATGAGAATCAAGTATGTTTGAAAGAATTTGGATTTTTTAATATACATAATTTTATCTTTATATAAATAAGAGATATTATTGTAAAAATCATAAAAACAAAAAGTTTTAATTATAGAAAAAATATTTTTTGTAAAAATTCTTATTTCATTACAGACTATTTATAATCAGATTACTATAAGAGTTGAGAGTTTTACAAAATCGCATTACCGTTCCCAAAAAAATAAATTCTTCACTGTTATACATTAAAAAATTTTTTTTACAAAAAATAGCTACTGCTTATTTTTAATTTTGCAAGAGAGTTATTTTATCCAATAATGAGTTTTTATCCCCTCAAACGAGAGGTTAATTTTAGAGGGAAAGCTTATTTTCTCAATAGATGTACATTCAACATTTATTTATTCGTTTTAATTTTTAATAGATATTTCAAAGATTTTTGAACAACTTCGGCTTTTGTTTACAGAGGTTGTGCAAGCTGACCTGTAAGCTCCTACCCTATTACTCGCCCGCACAAATGGATGAGCTAAAAACGCTGTTGCAAAACCTGGAGAGGCCCCTGGAGTTGGAGTTCTACGATCATTGTCCGATTGGACTGAAAATGGAGGAGAACAGAAGGGTTCGGGTTCATTGGAGGATATTCGGCTATTCATTGGAGGATATCAGCCGACCGATGTTGCAACAGTTTTGGGCCCGGGCAATTGACTCATTCGTTTTCTTTGATTCATAAATATTTCATTCATTTTATTATTATAAAATTTATAAAAATAAATTCATAATTTTCAGGGCATCACATTCCCTTCCGAGTCAAGTCTTATAAAAAATTATTTATTATTCGTGTTTTTAATCCACCTCAAGGATCCTCCCGACTAAAGACCATTCAGGAGTTTTTATAAAAAAATTTGATTAATTTTATTAAAAAATATTATTTTTAAAAAATTCTCAATGGCTATTATTAGGATCGTTAGCATGCTTATAAAGAAATTCTTCAAATGGAGAATTGTTTTCAAAAAATCCTATCCATGAATTAATTGAATCGTATAAATCAATGACAATGAAAAAACGAATTTTATCTGATGAAACAACAATGGATGATCGAGGCCAAAAAGACCCAACAATATCTGATTAAATTGTGTGAACAAAAAACCACAAAAAATAAAGTAAGTTGTACAAAAATACATTTTAAGCAAAATATAAAAGAGATCCAGGCAAGAAAAATTGATAATGAAAAATAGAGCTTGGATTTTTAATTTTATTATTTTAGAAAAAGGCAGAAAATATTTTACTAAGATTTAACAAAATTTAAAGATAAAATTGGTAAATTACAGAATACCAACCCGAAAATGGTTGGATATGTCTTGTGAAAATAATTCAGATGGAAAAAAATAGGATAAACATTTTAGGGATTTGTTACGACTTAAAAATCCGAGCCCTAATAATCAATCATTATGTATTTGAATAAAGGAACAACTGCAAAATTAAAATTTTATATTTCAGAAGGGCGAGTCGTTGCTCACATCAGCTCCAAGATATAGGTATCTCCAAAATTCAAGCTGAAAAAATTATTTATTCACTGCGATTTCTTCAATAAATAATGTTTATTTTTTTTTGTTTTTTAGGGATTTTTAATTTTAAGTGTACAAATGTGGAAATGAAAACCGAATGCTAATTTCATCTTCGATTTCTATACTAACCATTTATTTGGTTGTTTCAGAAAAATTCTGTAAACTTATTATATAAAAACAAATAAATAAATTAATTTGAAAAATTATTTTTAGAAATCTAAAAGATTTGAATGAAATATCGAGATTATCACTCGCAAAAATGTAAAGGTTGTGCGAATTTTAGTCAGGGGTTAAAAACCAATAATTTTTAAACGAATAGTTCACCCGCGCATATCCGCCGCCCATTGGGCGGTACGCATTCTTAAATGCATTATTATTCATCATTTTGTATTGAAAATAAATTTTTTAATATTTTACGGCGAATAACTTTGTTGAGATTATACATGTACGAAGGATGGATGAATCACGTGAATGAACCACCGTTTATTTTTGAAAACCATTTTCAACTCTTGACTACTATAGTGGGCCAAAAAATTAAGAAGCAAAACGAGTCGCTCTACAAGATAGGATGGGTTAAATTTTGATTTGAATACACCTCGGGAGCTTCCCTTGTAAATGAAATCCGAATTTTTTAAAAATCGAGTGTTGTGCGCTCGGGAGAGCGCAATTTTCAATTTACTCAAAAATAGAGTTATATCTTATTTAAGATAATGTCGATTGGTCCTAGGTAGTTTTTCACTTCTTTCAGCAAGAAAAACCCCCTCCAAAAACTTTTTTTAAAAACTTCCTAGGCCAAAAGTATGAAAAGCAAAGTTGTGCAGAATTTTATTTTCTATCTCCTGGTATTTATATTTTTTCGAAATTCGAACAAAAATTTTAAAATATTGGTGAACCCCATTCCCAAGGTTTTAAGGCAAAAAGAGATTTCTTTAGATTGATAGAAAAAAAGCTTGTAAAAGATCGTCGGTTGATAGCAAAAAAAAAACGCTAAATATGATGTTTGATATGTGAGACATAATTATATATAAAAGAAAATGTTCAGTAGTAATCGTGGGATTTTATTCAAAAATATCATGAGATTCAGCAATTCTGAATTAATTGATTTTTCGAACTTTTTATTATCAAGATTAAAGGACCTATTTGAAGATTAGTTATTTTTTTATAATAATTCATTCAACCAATTAACAATGGATGCCCATTCATTACAACTCAATTCACGAGCAATTAATATTTGATGTCAAAAAATAAATAAATAATCACCAGAATTGGTTACATTTTGTTCGCAAAATTCCATCAACAAGTGTCCGTCCGCAAATGTCGCACTGCGGATCCACATCCTAGGCCAGTTCAAATAATCTCCGAAAAAGTTGAAACAATGGAAACACTTCTTTAAAATCCTAACAGATTTCTTTTCTCCCTCTCTTCTTTTATTTTTCACTTTTACTTTCATTTATTTCATAAAAAATAATTTTAATTCAAAAGTAAAAAAATGTTTTTACAGGTAACTAAATTGTTAATTACATGCAAATGTTAACAGAGTGAATTCATAGTTCCCAAAAAAACAAAATGTTTTTGGATTAGCCTATGATTTTTTGAATAATATCAATAAAATTATTAATATATATTATAAAAATGTTAACGAAAGACAAAAAAACTCTACAAAACATAAAAATGTTATATGTAATAATATTTTTAAATATATGGAAAAATATATACTATATAGCTTATTCAACCTAAATTTATTCTAATTTTTATACAGTAATTCACATTCTATTGCAACAAAATTTGATGGTCTTAGCAACTAGCCTCCTCGTCCTGTTGGCTAACAATATTTTTGCAACACCGCCGGATGAAAGTAAAAATGTGCTTTTAAATTTATTAATGATTTGCTTTCAACAGATACATTTTAATTTTTTACAAAAATCAGATTTCTTAATTAGTTACGAAGTTTAAAAGGTATTTCATTCAAATTTGATCTATATATTTTCTAAATTGGTGATCCGGAAAACAAATGCCCGACAATAGTGCGCTAAAAATTGCACGGCAAGTGGACATAAAAACTAAGAGCATATTCCATTGGTGCTGGGTCTTTTTAAGAAGATGGGCGTTAATAAAAGGCCCAATATGGCCAGTCTGGCCTAAAACTTTTTTGTAAGAACTTTATGCTCTATGTTAACAGCATAAAATTTTGAACAACTTTGCTATTTATACTTTTTGTCAAACTTCTCTAACAAAAATGTTTTTAAGGACTACTTTTCCATTTTGGCACTTTTGGCTGAAACGCCCATTATGGCATTTTTGGCTGAAACGACATAGCACCATTATACACACCAGATTATCGCATTTCCGATTGGAACTGTGTTGCTGACGTCGTTTTACAAATATTGCCACGCAAAAGGAACACTTGCCCTGTACAAGAGAAATATTGTAGGCAACAGTTCAATAGGGATAAACATTGTTGTGGCAATTCTCGGATGATGACAATGGAGGTGAGAAACTTTTAGAGAAAAAGCTCGATTTTTTGCATTTTTCAATCTAAATTTATAATCCATTTTGAAAAATGCTAAAAAGCAATTATTTTTTCTAGATTTAAGAAGGAAGATAAATTAACATAAAACCTGTATTATAACCCCCTGTAATTGAACCCCCTCTGTGGAGGGGGTTGAAAATATAATCCCCTGGGGTTCTAATTACAGTTTTACG
Source organism: Rotylenchulus reniformis (assembly GCA_001026735.1). Taxonomy (NCBI): domain Eukaryota; kingdom Metazoa; phylum Nematoda; class Chromadorea; order Rhabditida; family Hoplolaimidae; genus Rotylenchulus; species Rotylenchulus reniformis. The sequence continues at coordinate 14,665 of LDKF01000163.1, read as the reverse complement.
GTAATTTAAATTTCTACAATTTTATAATTTCACGTGTAATTTAGATGAATTAATTTAATTTCCTTTATGAAATGGATCGATTTTTTAAATAATAGTTGTTATACCGAAGCAATTTATTTAGCAACTAATGAATTCTGAGAATGGCTGGTATAACAAAGAAGAAGATAACATAATTTTAGAAGCTATCATCACGGCAAGATGGCCATATTTCCAATTTTAGTAAGTCATTTTTAATAGAATATTTAGAAATATATATTTTACCATAGTAATTATCCAACGCAACCATTGGCAATCACTCCTAAGATTAATGGTGAGTAGAATTAGTAATTTTAATAGGCTGAAATTATATATTTAGATATCTACAAGCCAGATGGGAAAATCGTCCTAAAAATTGAAAAATTCTCCAAATTTGCAAGCGGACCTGTCAATTATCAGCGATTCAGCGATGCCGTGCACATTCGGAGTCTTACCTGGAAAATTGTGGCAATTTCGCGGGAGTCGGGTCGACAAACCCGGACTGGGATCGCACAAAAATACCTTGCATATTTCATACAATGTTATGCTGGGAATACAAGTGGGTTATTTTGTTAAATTCTTTTATCTTTTAGAATCTATTTTGCTAATGTACCTTATTCTCTATGAAACAAGACAGAGGAGTCATTTGTTTTAAACCACATCAAGAGTGGGTCTTATTTTAAGGGGGATCTTATTTTGCCAAATGGGTATACCATACAAAATTAAGCTTTATTTTGACCAAGAAATTTCATTTTTTAAGAGGCGGATTGGAGCTGTGCCTGCTCCGTTACAATGCGTATCAATGCCCAGAAAGAAAATAAGGAGGATCATGTGCAGAAAATAAACAAAATTTTCACAGCCAAAGCAAGCAGTTGGGGATTTTCTAACCTCATGACATTTGAGGTGAGATTTAATGGATATGGATTTTCGCCAAGATTTTATCTTGATTTGTGAAATTGCAGAAGTTAATGGACCCTGAAAATGGATGGTATGACGAGCGGAACGATAGAGTGATCATATCTGCAGATGTGTCAGCGGATGCACCACAAGGAATAAAGTAATAACTCGAATTTTTAAGTATATTCGAATATTGAATAAATAAGCAATTTTCAGAAGGAAAAAATCGAGTGTTTCAATTTTTAAATTTAAAATTGAGCTCTAGATACATTTCTTTGGTACTTCTCCGGTTTGTGTCCAGCCTTGCACCCCCCCTCGCACCATTAAATTTTATGCAAATAATTTATAAAGGAAATTAATTTACAACAGGATACATGGGGATGGGATATGTGAGATCATAAATGTAAAAATAACCAGTCCCATCAATTTGGCGACGCCACAGAATTCGCACAAAAACAATTTCAGCAGTAACAAAATGACTAATTTTCTAAGAAAAAAGCTTAGCTTCAAAATTTTAGTGATCTTTTAGAATAGTACATAAGCTTTTAATAATGCTTAATTTTGATTTAAACATTTTTTAGAAATCGTGCTTCCCTTGCGGATCGCATGCTTCATTTGTTGAGCACAGGAAAGGATGCCAATGTGCGTTTTTTGGTGGGCACTGGAGAGTGCGAAAAGGAGGTGAGCGAATTATGGAGATTTTTTATTAATTTTTTTTATTTGCCAACAACTTTCACATTTGTTGATAAATCAGAGATCGTATCTGTCCTTTTTTTAAAAAAGATTTGTCCTTTTTCAGACCAAGAGTGTCCTTTTGACCTTTATTTTTGAATTTTAGAAAATTTTATTCAAAAAATGACCAATTTTCTTAAGGAAAAGGGACTAAATTTTCAAAATTTTCTCCGGCAGCCCCTATCGGGACCGCCGGCACCTCCCCCCCACATAGAAGATCCGATTTTTCTTAAGGATAAATCTGGCACTCTGGATGTTTTTATGCATTAAAAAAATAAGTTCCATACTGAAAATAATGCAAAAAATTGATTATTATTTAGAATTTTTATATTTTTAAAAGTGTTCTTTATTTTGAGGATTTTCCCCAGTGAAATCCTTTATTTTTGCTCTTCATGTCCTTTTTTCTGAAACTTTTCGATACGATCTCTGTGATAAATCAACTTTTTGGGTTCAGTTAAGCCTCTTGTCCATTTAGCCTTTTATTGCTCACAAGGGGATCCTCGCCACTTTCTCCGACGTCTTCGACAAGATGTTCGACTTTGATTCAAATTGTAACAATTCCGACAAAATAATAGAAATAACGGATGTCAAACCGGATGCCTTTCGGGTGATGCTCAATTTCATCTATACAACGAATTTGGATGGGATGAACCAGGAAAATGTGTTCGATGTTCTCTACGCGGGTATCATTTCGTGAATAATTGCATTATGCTTAAAATTTTTAAGTTTCGATATATATTTTTTATAATGCCCAATTTTTTGATGACCTAACCACCTTAATTCTGACCATTTAGTTATGTCGTCATTATCCAGCAGCAGTCCGATGCCCGCTCCCTTTCTTCAGTTTCCACAATCTCCACTGCCACCACCGGCGGAATCGATTCCTCAACAACAAATGATCATGGTAATAATTGGTGCCGGATCAACCAGAAAGTGCCAAAATGTTTTAAATTTTTGAAAAACCCATGCCGCCCACGAGAAACGGCATAAATTAGTTTTCATTTCAAGATTTGTTGCATAACATAGGCTATTATCGATATATTCGAAGGTTTTTTCATCGGCTTTCTCAAGTTTTTGTGATTTTGATTTGACCATCCGCTTCTCTGATTGTACATATTAGGGAACATATTTTGTAAAAGTCCAACTTTGCAAGTAGCACCAAATTTCACGGGGATCCATTTTTAACATTTTATGCGAGCTGAGAAAACTTGTAAATTTAATAATTTTTCTTATACTTGTCAGCAACTTCCAATGCACTACGGCCCTGGCCAACAACTTCCAGTGTACTACCCCCCTGGCCATCAACACCCAATGTACTATACATCTGCACCATTACTACGAAATGGTTCGAAGAAAACTTCAATTTTGCCGAATAATCAAAGCCAGCTCAACTCATTTTCAAAATGGACAGGTATCAGGGCGATATGCTCTAAAATTGGTCTACAATCTCACGGTTAACGCTATTATACCATCTACCCTCTATAATATTTTGAACAAAATTATTCCATATCAAATATAATAGTTCCCAGCTTACAGGTGTATCATCTTTGTTGGAATGAA
>LDKF01000163.1:0-11361 GCA_001026735.1 Rotylenchulus reniformis | reverse complement strand
GCTACTATGCCCTTGGAGGGCACTAATCGAAAATGCAATCTTAATATAATGTATTACTCCGAGAGCCGGTATAAATTTAGTTATTTTTTAATTAAAAAATTCTAAAAAATAAGTTGATTTCAATATTCGCCAAACTTTCAGATTCACAATATCCGCTGAATGATCAGAGCGATTACCTCAAGTGTATCGTTGTAAAGCGATCGGTGGACATCGATTCCAAAATATGCTACAATCTGTGGGTGCAGCACCCCAAAGAAACTTTAGTTCGGCTGAGAGTACAATCGAATCTGAAAAAGTGCTTCCAGCTGGGCCAATGGGTCAAAGTTCATAAAAAGTAATTTTTTGAATTTTAAAAAGTCAATTTTAGTGGGGTCTATAAATTTACTACAGAATTTTGAAAAAAAAATATAAAATTTACTACAGAATTTTGAGAATTTTTTCGATAAGATTTTTCTTTTCATTTTGAAAATTAACCTTTTTATGATCAGAAAAATCGTGAACTTTTTTCCCAATCAATTTTTTAATCTTTGAAATTTTTTTGAGGTATTTTGAAGGTTAATTAGCTTTTACATAATTGTTTTTGGAAAAATTTTATTCTAGGAATTTTTTTAAATTTTTTTCATTTATCTTCAAATATTTTTAAAAATGGAATAAAAATTTTCAATTAAAAGGAAAATAAATTTTTAATTTTATTTTCCATCTAGAGCAATCGATTTGGGCAATGTTGAAACCAAACATGTGATCGAATGTCATGAGAAGATGTCGGTCACGATGCCATATTTGGGCAAAATTGCTGTAAATTTTCTTTTTAGTTAATTATACATTTCATAATAAATATAGAGTTATAAATTGAAAAAATCAAAATGCATAATATGATTAGACAGAAATAAAATATTCAATGGAAAAAAATAATTGCATTTTTTCATAAATGGATCATTTTAATTGAAATTTGAATTTTTTAAGTAAAAATCCTCCTTTAACAAATAAAAAATTAAGAATAGCTGATATGGAATAAAATTTTAGGTTCACACACAGATTCGGCTTCTGCCAGATGGGTCAATCACAGACGTGGCCGAAATATTTGGACCCCTGGCTGATCGTTATGGACTTCTGATCAATTGGAACACTGATCAGGCTCCCACCACTTGGGCAACCCTGGAATTCGATCCGCTCAGACGTTGGGCCATTGTGCAAATTCAGGCTACTGTTGATTAATTGTGAATCTCTCCTTTCTTTGGTTTTATTTTTCTGAATTGGTATTCCCATCTTGTTTTTATTGGCTTCAACTTTTTATCTTATTTTTTAGTGAATTTGTTTGGTACCATGAAATTTGCCAATTTTTTATTGTCAAGATTAATTTATAAATGCATCCTATGAAAAACACCTGACTCTTCTAACACATTTTGATTGAATAAAATTGCTTTGAAAAGGAAGTAAATTTTAAAATTAGACAAGATTTCTTCAATATGTAATTCCACATAACAACAAAAATCTGTTTAATGGTAAGAAATAGTGATAACTTAGAGCCCGGCCGGACAACGGGATCTTCCTGGGTCAGATTTCTGGATTGAAACTGACGGACCTGATTTCTAATCCAGATTTTTTTTTCAGAAACCACTGGATTCTCGATTTTTGCGAGAAAAATATGGATTTATGGATTGGATTTTGGTGTTTTCTGGATTTTCTGAGCTGAAAAAAAAAGAAATTTTTAGCAGTTTTTCCAAGAAGAATTGCTAATTTTTTTGGCTTTGATGTTGGGTAATTAAATTAATATGTATCCTTTTGATACCTTATTTTCATTTATTCCTTCCTTGTTTCTCTAACCACTGAAATTATTTTCGGGGAAGGGGTAAAATTTTTTGAGTATAGACTACTGAAAATTTTATCGCCAAAGCCCTTTTATCCATTCTTCAAAACATATATGCAAAAAACATGTTACGACAAACAACATATAAATCCGGTCTCTACTGATCATCACTTCCGATGCGTCCCCGGACCTTCGAGCATTCCCATGCCTTCTTGAAGTCGTTAAGCTGCTTTCTTAACACCCCATGTTCCATCTTCAATTCGTTGATTTTGCCTGAATTATTCTTAAGGTTAATGGTTAGAATTTTTTGGGGGGGATGGGGGAGGGTATGGGATGTATGAAAGGTGCTAGGACGTTAAAAAACCGTCAATTGGTCCAATTTTGAATATGGTGCCATGGAAACGGTTTTTTTGCAAAACCGAAACCGGAAGTGACCGGAACCAGGAAAAACAGAACCAAATTTTTGATCGGATCAGGAACCGGTCGGAACCAGCCTCTTAAGCTGAAAAATTAAAAAAGAATAATTTTTACAAAAATATTATTGCTAATATTAAACCGTTATAATTTTAAAAATAAGTAGAAAAATAGTAGAACAATTTTTCAGATTTTTAATTTTTAAAGTTTCAAAAAAATTTCGGATTTAAAAATTTACTAAAGCAACAAAGCATTCAGACCAATAAATCAGGCATAATTTTCAAAAATATTTCTTTCAAATTATCAAAGGAGAATTTAAAAAGTCAGTTGTGAATTTTTTAATCAAATTTTTGAATAAATTTTAGTTTTAATGATTTCTTTAAAGAATTCTCAAAAATACCAGCACTTGAAAAAATTCAATTTCATGATTTTAACAAGAATTCAAGACCATGAATACATCCTCGTGAATTTTTTTGAATTTTTGAAAATTTTGACTCAATTCGAAGATTAAAAAGAATAAAGGATAGAACATCAAATTTTGCAAAATTTTGCCTTTATAGTTTTGCCTAGTAAGCTTCAAAATTTTTTTTGTTCAGATTGGGCCAGTGGTGGTTTTTTCGAACGCCCTAGCACAGTACGAAGCTTTTCGAATATTAGGTATGATAGTTAGAAACTATTTCAAAATATCTATAAATGAGAAATGATCTTTTCCACAAAATTATGAGAAAAAATTCATTATATTTGCGAAAAGGGCACCATTCATAGATTTGTGAACTAATATGAAAAATAATTAAAGATTCGGACTTAACGCTTGTGAGATACGGAATAATTCTTAAAATTATTAAATTCGAGATGAAATAATTAAAATTCATGGGCCATAAATTGTAAAAGTGCCAAAATTGGACATTGTCGCGAACTTAGGCCGGCGCTTGAATTTTAATTTTTAAATGTGATGGTATAGATTTGAGACCGCCGGCATTTTATATTTAGAAATTTCTTTTAAAAAAATCCTGTAAAATTCTTTAGGACCACCAAAAAAGATCAAAAAATTTATTTTTTTTATTTTTCTAAAGGATTTTAGTTTTTTTTAAATATACCACGCATTTCCCGTTCGCGCACGTCAATTTCTGCCGCCTCTTCCGCTCTCATCGATGGCAACTGCTGGAGCTGCCACTTCAACAGAGCGATCAACTGATCGTGCTCATTGATCAGCTTGTTGTTCAGGTCGATAATCAGGTCGTATCGCTCATAAAACTCATGGAACTGCAATTTTAATGATTAAAAAAACATCGCTTACATAGTTCAAATTTTCTTAAAATTAAAGCCAAGGGAGCATTTACCAAAATTCAATTATGATTAAAATATATCATAAGAATGGATGTAAAATCGGAAAAATTTGCCTCCCTAAAAAGGACGGCTTTCACGACTATAGCAAGAAGTAAGGCAATGCAAGAATTGAATTTTTTTAAATTATTCGAAAAGGGAGACTTAACTGCAATACTTCCCAGCAAAAATTTTTTCCAGATTTGGATCCAAGTTGTTCTTTTTGCCTATAATTCTTTTTAAAAAGGATTTTTCAATTTATTTATCAATTTTTTTCAATTTTCAAATTATTTCAATCAATATAAAGTATTATTTCACCATTTCGATGCCGCAACAATGGCGCGGTCGAATGAACGGACAAAGAGCCGTGAACTTGTAGGATGTGGAATAGCTCTCAACGCATCTGGTAATCGGAATGGCTAAAGAATAAAGATTAGGAACTTTCCTTAGTCCTTTGAAATTTTATAATTTTCATTAAAAAGTAATCAATTTTCTTATGAAAGTGACTTAAAAATTCCAAAATTTCTAAGAAGGCTCCTAAAAAAATCCGACGGTAAACGCCGTCGGATTCACTTTAAAAAAAATTAAAATCATAATTTTTGAGCTTTTGTATTAAATTCTTTTAGAACTAGTTGGAAAAAATCCATAACTAATTTGTCTGAATTATAAGAAATCCCCCGAAAATTTTCATGGTGGGACGTTTCTTAAAAATTGACCCAATCTTTTATAATAAAACTTTGTAAAACATTGATTTTCAAAAGATCAGAAAATTTGATCAACCAATCCAATTGTATTGAGAGTATTTTATCTATTTTTTGAAAAATTTTTGGACAAAATTCGATTTTTCTATTTAATTGAAAATTTAATAATTATTTTGGCCAATTTTTGTCTAAATTTTGCTACTTTTTTGTCCATAGTTATACTTCCGTAGTATAGTCCATATTTATTATTTAGATTTCCTTTAAAAAATTTACTTAATATCTATATAGGGTAGACGTAATAATTATAATAATTATTATAATATATGTAATTTTTGTTTTAATAATAATAATATTATTAGAACTTAACTAATTTTAATTAGTTGAATTTTCATGTTTTATATCCTTTTTTCCATTAAAAACTTATTTCGGCCGTTTTTTAAGAAACACATTTTTCCGTTTTTTGAAGAAACGCCCTTTTGGCCGATTTTTAAGAAAGGACATAGCACCAAAATTCCAAATGGGGTTGAATCCAAATAATTGAACTAATATTGTCTTGGTTGATATTTAATCAATTACATAACAAATTTGTAGTAATTAATTTTACAGAAAATAAATCATAACTTAAATGCGCCAATACCGTTATATTCTTGAAATTTTTAAACCAATATTCATTTTTTACTATCAGCGTTAAACAATAACGAACCACATTCAAACAGAAGTATTTTTTACAAATTATGGTATTTTAACTAGTACACCCCAACAAGTACTGGGTAATGGTTTTCTCGAAATTTAGAACTCTAGAATAAATATTTTTTGAAATCACTGTTTTTCACCAAAATTATTATAAATTAATGACTGATTTTAGTCATATTTTGGTCAAAAATGCCACATTTGACCACCTTTTTGATTGAAATGAACAAATGCCACATTACATAATGATTTAGATATCGTCACCCTGCCTTAGACTACACTTTTCACATTATACCTACCTTGGGCAATTTCATAGAGTAGTTCAGGCGGAAGACGACGGCTATGACGGCTATCTCACTTTAAAACAAGCCAAAAAAAATTCGTGGAAATTTTTGAAAAAGCCAAGGCTAAATTTTTTAGTGGGACCTAAACTATTAAGTATTAAATTCAAGGAATTGGCACAATTTCAGCATTATTTTTTGCACTATTCTCTCCATGCAAAAATAAATTCCGAACTTTATTGTGATGATGCTTTTGACTATTTCTTCTCCTAGCTTTTTATTATTGCAAAAGCTTAGGAAAAAAATGAAAGCGAAAAATAAGTGTTATTTCAAAAAATTCTGTTGCTTAGATGGATTACCAAATAGAATTAATTTTTATCTAACAATAACTGATGTACGATTTTTTAATAATAATTTCTATAAAAAAATATGCAAATATGTGACACAAAAATAATTTCAATGATCTGCAAAGGAAAGAAGAGATCACCTCCAAAACCTTACACTATTACTATGCCTTTCTCCCTTTGATGTCATTCTGGTGAGGTGGAAATTTGGCATTTATAACTCATCTTTAATACTGTTCAGCAAATGATAAGTCATAATTTAATTGCTTATGTCAATCATTTCTTGGGCATTTAGTGTATTTTTGAATTTTTGATGTGGCATGATCAGCTAAAAAATTTACGCTGTTTCATGATTTATTGAGACCATTAATCCTAGTTTACTCATCTCTGGAATTTTTAAATTTTTTACTGTTAAATTTACGACCTTAGAAATGATCCTAGGGTTTTAACTTGTGCTGATTTTGAATTTGATGTCTGATTATGTTCAAATCCATGATTTTGTATCTTGCTATCTTTACACTTTATGGCTTTACTAAAATTAAAACACTGATAAGATGACAACATTGTAAAGTTGCAGAAGCCCAGTATATGTGAAGCTCCCCGGACCATTTCTAAAATTAATTTAATGTTGGAAAAAATATTTTAAAAATTCCAGATGGATATAAATACTTGAATAAAAACAGAAATAGTCGCGCTTGAAAAATTAATTTTTTTTATAAAGAATAGTCTTAGGCTTGAATTTTTTATATATCGCGAAAGAAAATGGACGTCATGACGCGCCAATTCAACTCATTGATCGGAGCTTTTAAAATTTGAATTTTCGGCTCACTTGTCAGTTGTCGTCCTGACATAATCCCCGACAACCTGAGATGTATGTAGATATCTGACCTGAGATATAAAAGGTAAAGTTGTGCAGAACTCTATCTTCTGGTATAATTTTTTTACGAATATCCCGGAAAAAGATCGAAATTTCAGCAATATATCGAAAATCGGGGTTTTAAGGGATGTTTAGAAATTTTTTTCTAATTTTAAATTCTTTAAAAATTTTAAAATTCTTTAAAAAATTATACCTGAATATAGAGCATAAAATTCTATATAACTACCTTTTATACATTTGGTCTAAAAATTCTTTCGGGGATAGCCAAGGTGGCACTTTATTAACGTCTCATCGCCCAAAAAACGGTATAACTTTTACTCAAATTATCTGTGACCCTCCCTCTTATTTTCTCACCCCTTTTTCTTTTTAATTATCCTTCTTACTTACAAGTCAGACTAAAGAAGAAAATGCGCCATGGAGCTGAAGCCCAAGTAAAGATTTATGGGAATAATATTATATAAATAACTAGGCCTGAAACTGAACCATAAAATGTATTACAAGTCCCTGCATTAGAAGCGTTCATTGAATAGCCTCCCTCTTCAGGAACGGGGTTGAGCGGGATATTTAAGCGCAAGAACCTTTTCTCTCAGCAATTTTTAAAGGAAAATAATTTTTCTTAAAAATTTCTTAGACATCCAATTTTCCAAAATTTTTGTCCATTGTTCCTATTGCACGTGCACGCAAGCCCGCCGCTTCTAGTGCCTTGGAAGTGGCGTTCGATGACCTGCAACTTTCGGTGAGCGATCAGGTGTCAGTCCACAGCTTGAAGCCAACCAAGAAGCCAATCTGCGCCTGACAATTGGGTGAATTCCACTTCGATGCCATAATTGTTGTCATCAAGAAAAATGAGTAAAGTCGTAATAAATACTTACTAATTATATCCAATTTCGTCCGTTTAATGTATCAATATATTTATTATTTTTCATATTAAAATTAAAAAAGAAATTTTTTTAATCAAATTTAATGTAAGAAAAAGCAACTTGATCATCATAAATGCTGTGCAAAAATAAAAATTGAAGAAAGTTTCGAAATGGAAGAATTGAAATGTATCATTTTTCATTGACTTCCTTTTTTCTTTTAATCGTTTTCCCGACCAACAAATATGCGAAAATCGATGCAACAAGAAAAGGTGTGTAAATGTCATATAACAACTACAAAAAACCGAATAATATCCGGTTGCTGAAAAAATTGCAGGCATAAATTTTAATTTTATGGATTATATGCCGTCAAAAAACTCCGGAAACATCAAAAAAGACATATTTGGCAAATATAATGACTAATTATTTTTATACAGTCCTGGGTCCTTATCCCTTTTCAGTTAGGCATATCAATTATATGATGAATATTATGTCATGGTTTTTCAAAGGTATCATTTCAAAGAGATCAAGTATCTTTCAAAGACATCTTGTGCTTCACATCAGCCTATGCCTTAAATTTTGCGGAATGTTTTTTTTCGCAATTCTTCTTGCTATGGTAACAATTATCGGCTGACCTTTCATTAAAAAAGTCACAAAGCAATTTTTTTATAAATTATTTTGCATTTTTTTACCAACCAATATATTTTAATAATTTTTTATATAAAGCACCAAGAATCATATGGCTCTTTCCCATACAATATTATACTTTCCCATGAATCATCAGACTCCTGAGATCCTGTGGATTTTTGTGAATAACCGATTACTCCCCTAGTTCATCCCCCAGCAAAATACACAACTTATGATTGCCCAAATGGCAGGAAAAATACATCTGATATACTATAAGACGACACTCGAATTGTAATTTTAGATAAAAGATGCCAACTAAATTCATAGCGTTTCAATTATTTATATTGCTATTAGAGTATTTTCGAGAGAGAAAAGGCTTGCTCCAATTGTAAAACGAATCTCGCATAATGATATTCGAATTTGAAAGCATATATATATAGTAGAAATTTTCTTAAATTCGTTTTGAATAGGAGATCGTTACATTTTTGGCATAATTCTAAATACTAGTATTTTAATTCTAAATACTAGTATTTTAATATATTTTATATCATTTTTTAATAAATATAAAATATATCATTTTTCCCTTTTTTCGCATCTGAAGCATTTTCCAGACACTTATATTTCATCTTCTTTGTCTATACTTTGGCCGGAAAAAAGCTTCGAAAGAATAAAAAAATTTTAATTTTCCGTTTCTAAATAAATTCAGAATTTTTCTAAATATTATGGAGATTCCCAGCATTCTTACCATGGTTCTAATTTTTATTGCTTTTTGCACTGTTGCGACCAATGGTATACATTATATGTCTTTTTTATATAATGTTTTTTACTCTCTAACGTTATTATACTATTATCATTTTTTCGTATTTCCTATTATTTTCAAAATGAATAAAGAAAATAAAATTACAAATATTCGCAAAAACAAATATATTTGAAAAAAATTCATTTTTGATATCCCTTTTCAATACATTTCCTAAAGTTTCTAGCTATAATTTTTTGAAAAATACCTAAGCAGAAAAATAGGCTCGTTTTTACTGTAAAATTTTCGAAATGCCCCTGAAAACTGATAATTCTTGGAACTATTGATTCAAGACAAATTAAAATCTGGCTTTTTTATATATAAAGGTTTATTTATTATATCAAGATAATTAGAAAATTACTATTTTTTATACAGGTTTAAAATGCTGGAAAACTGAGAATAAAGGTTATCACTATAAGGAAAAGGAAGGTCCTAAACTGCCCGATGGAACTACTCCATCAACATGTGAACACAATAATTGCATTTTCTTGTTGTGCGCTAAACAAGGTTAATGACCAATTCCCAAGACTTGATACATTAAATAATCTCGAGCTATATGCTCGGTGGTAGGACATTCGTTAAAAATACATCAATTTGGATGTTAGAAAAAACGGAGCTTTATGCGAAAAGGTGACCGGACAATTCGACAGTGGATATTTCGACAGGGACAATTCGACAGTAATTTTATTAAAATTAGAATTACAATCAACAAAAAATTCTGCATAATATGTCTATTATACTTTCGAAATTACCTAGTCTAAAATTTATTTCTATAAGTCCAAAAAAAGTTTTAGGAAGTAAAAAATAGTTTCGGATTGATACTTTCTTATTTCTAAACACACATATTGATATTTTTGGTACTTACCTATTCGGTTTACATGTCCGATTTCAAATTTATCCGAGCGAAAAATTTAGCGAACTTTTCATGTGTCCGAAAAATAAAATGTCAATTGCCAAAATGTCTAAAATTAATTCTAACTTTCTGCGCCTTATTGTTAGCGCATGGCACCATCGGTGTAAAAACATTAATTCGGAGAAAATTCGGGGAGAACCCGCTAACTATTGGAAGGAAAACTAGGTGCGAAAAGTTAGAATTAGTTTTGATATTTTGGCAATAGACAATATTATTTGAACTCATGAAAGGTCCTCAAAATTTATCATTGGTTTGGTTTTTTATCTTTTTATTATCAAAAAGTAATAAAAAGTAATCTATAGGAATTAGGGTAATCGAAGCATTATATTGACTGTCGGCAAAACTGCTACACATAGCGCTACCGACACATTCTATGATTACCCATAATTAAATATTCAATTTCACTCATGTAACTGAAAAACTCGTAGATGTAAACTGAATAAAATACCATTTTTAATCATATTCGACATTGGCGTTATAACTTTCGTTATAACTTGCTTCAATTGCATCTTAGAATAATAATTTGTTATTATTATTATTATTATTATTATTATATATAGATAATTAAATTAGCTACAAAATAAATCTAAATCCATTCGAGTTGTCCCATTGCAAAAAAAAAGTTATGCTCAGAATAAGCGGTTTTGACCAAATTCATTGTATTTTGGCCATAACTTTTTTCATGATTGACCAATTCGAATGTTCTTGTTTATTTTGTATCTAATTAATGCTATATCTTCTTATAAAAAGGTTCATTTTTTAAAAATGCATATGAAGCAATATAACCAAAGTGATGCAAATGTCGGGCAACTTTTCGGCGCTAGTTAAAAGACGGCCTATCTTGAAAACTGTTCGGTCCCTAATCAATAAAGACAGTGAAGTCAAATAGTTTATTGAAGGGGTCGAAGTACAATAGAAATAAATTGTATAATAAGAGGGGACCTAAAATGGGAGAACAATTAATAATGATATTCGGGGAAAGGCAAATGTGGAATGAATGAATGGAGGGAATGGAAAATGAAGGAAATTATTTGGGATGACATAAGATCCAAAAGATCGAATGGCAGAATGCCAATCCCCATCCACTGCATTCAAATCGGTGGCAATGCCCCGAACACCTCCCCTTTTAGGATGTCCATTCACGAAGGGCTGAACCGGGCCGGTGGTCTTCTATCGCGCCTGGGGTACCGTCTCTGTTGCTCCCCAATCCGTTGATCACCCAGTCCCCGGACCTGGTCCACATCATTTCTGTTTTGATCCCCTTGGCCTTCTGGTTGTCCCAGAGGTGGTTGAGCCTCCCGGGCTACAACAGGGATTTCTTCGACTGCTTCTGGTGCCATCGGCGGTCTCGGCAGGTTGAACACCTCGTGGAAGATTTCCAGGTGATCTTCTGTGTGATCTTCGGATTGCCACGGCCGGAGCTGGTTGGCATGGAAGCGGCCACTGGTACCATCCGCGAAGCATACATCGTAGATCACTCCTGTCGGCTTTGAGATGTTCCCAGGGCGCCAATCCGATGGCGGGCGAGCGAAAACCTTGTCTCCAACTCCGAAGTCTCGCGGTTTCGTCCCGAACCGTCGGTTGAATCGCCGCTCCATGTCTTCATCCCGTTCTGTCGGTTGTTCCGGCGGAGGTCTCAGGAAATCCAAAGTCGTCCGGATCTTCCTTCCAAGGAACATTTCTGCAGGGGACTTGCACTCGGGTAGCGAATCATTCGGAGTGGTCCGATAC
>LDKF01000161.1:95699-107940 GCA_001026735.1 Rotylenchulus reniformis | reverse complement strand
AATGAAATTTTTTTTTTGTTTTTTGCAACCTTTTTGCTCAAAAAATAGTTAAAAAGCAAAAAAAAAATGAAAAAAACTTTTTTTGGTTTTCAAATGAACAGGGTCCCCCTGTTAAATTAGTGGGTTTTCAAAAACGGCCTTCTTTCCGATAGCGCCTAAACTGCTATAGGAAAAGTAGAATGAACAGAGAAAAATAAATCAGACAACAATATGTTTTAACGCATCATGCTTTCGCGTCATAAAATCGAGGAGCTAAAATTAAAGTTGGAATTCTCTGGTTTTATTCCGCTGATTATACCAAATTTCGTCTAGTCAGCCAAATTTCGTCTAAAGGATGAATTTTTGGCGCTAGTTATAAAAGGATGGACTTTTTGGGACTCTAACTTTTGGGACTCTAACTCCGGTAGGGGACGATTGAGAGCGGCTGTTAGAGATCCGCCATTAGAGAGCCGCCACTAGAGAGCCTCCCATTTGAGAGCGCTGCCACTTGAGAGCGCTGCCACTTGAGAGCCTGCCACTAGAGAGCCGCCAGTTGAGAGCCCAGCGTAAAAGGGACAATAGAGTGCCAAGTTCATTTTTATGGAATTTCAAAGATTTTTTTTTTGCTGTTTTGACATCTTAAGGTTTAGCATATTTTGATTTAGATTCAGACTCCAAATTCAGTTGTTTTCCGATACTTAAAAAGCAAAGATATGTGTGTAATGAGACACAAAAAATTGCAAAATCAACTTAAAATAATTTATTCATAACAAAAATCTATTTCAATTCACAAAATTTATAGAAGATAGATAACAACAAATGAACAAAATTCAAGAAAAAATTTTGGGGATACATTTCACGGGAAAAAATAAGAATTGGGCCCAAAACCCCCCAATTCCCTTGGTCAGACAACAAAACAGCCAACGAAATGTCAGCAGGTGGAAGGAAGGCCACTGATGTCACCATTCTAGCTCGCACGGCAATTTCCGGATCGTTGATATAGAGCTGCAAAAATTATAAAAAAATTTTAAAAATTAGAGTCCAAATTTTATTATAAGAAGCCTCCGTTTTGTTGCTCAACAAACAATATAACACCGGAAAAACCCCAGTTTCTCTTTCTGAAACAAGTTTTCTTAAGGAAATTGACCTAATTTTTTGCATTTGGAGAAAATTTTTTTACGAATTTTTCGAAAATTAAAGAATTAAATTAATCAAAAATTAACTTTACCTTGCCAAGGATTGTATAAAATTGAAAAAAAGATCCCGGTAACAATGGAAAAGGTCCCATCTGCAAAAATTTGTTTCATTTCTCCGGCCCAATTATCATAAGAAGCTCTACCAAAAAGTCAAGATTCTAAATATCTTCTAAATAATTTTATTTTTATTTTTTGTTTATTTACCGTTGTTCTCTTTCGTCATCGATGTATAGGCCGGAATCTACAAGTAGAAAAAAAACTTGCAAATTTTCAGCTCTGTTGTAAATCGGTAACTCTCCGGAATCACATTTGGCACTACTTAAAAAACGTTAATTTTGAAAACCCACTAACAGGATCCCCCCTTTTGGGCAAAAATGAAAAATTTTTTTTTTTGTTTTTTTATACTCTTTTGCTTAGAAAAACTGATTATTATTCAAAAAAAAAAAAGAAATTTTTATTTTTTGGATTTCAAATGAAAAGGGTCCCCCTGATGAATTTTAGGTTTTCAAAAATTAACGTTTTTTTAAGTAGTGCCTCACATTTGATGTCTTTGGAGTTGGAAAATTCGCATCGCCAAAATTCATATTTTTTTCACTGTTGAACTTCTGAAAAAACAAAAATAGGTTTGTTAATCTTTGTTATGCTTTTTTTATTAACTTTTGTATGTATGTATCACGTGCATGACGCCAAATTCAACATAAATTATATTTAAAAATAATAAAAATAAACTGGGCACTCTATTGTCCCTTTTACGCTGGGCTCTCAACTGGCGACTCTCAACTGGCAGGCTCTCTAGTGGCAGCGCTCTCAAATGGGAGGCTCTCTAGTGGCGGCTCTCTAATGGCGGATCTCTAACGGCCGCTCTCAAACGTCCTGGTCCGCTCTAACTCTTTGAGTCTCGGCGTTCAAATTTTATTGTGATTTACTGTATTTTTATACGTGTGTTCAACGTGAATACTAACAAATGTGGGTACTTGTGGAGTTTGGGTCTCCGATTTGACCCCTAAAATTTTGAAAAATTTTTCTTTTTTTCATTGTAAAATATTATTAAAAACATCATTTTAAGAATAAAGAGGATACAATTCAGCAATTTGGGACCAGAATGGAAAAAAACATCGGGTCCATCGAATTGGCGACGCCACAGAAAATCATACAAATAGCTCGCGAAAACAGATCTATGTGTTCCGTATCGACCAATCGGCAATTGTTTTCCTATCTAATTTCATTTCATGGCAGTAGTCTTTCTCTTTGAGAATTGCCCTTGCCAAATAATAAGAGAATTCGAATATCTAAAAATTAATTTAAAAAAGGGTAAAGATATTTTTGTGTATTTTTTACCAATTTTGGTGTCAAATGTGCCCTTTCAAAGAAAGGGGGCTACGATAAAAATAGGGCGCCGATTGAATTGCGTTGAACCCTCGATCTTTCGAAGCGAATCTTTCACTGAAGTGACAGAGAAAAATAATTGAAAAAGAGTACACAGAGAAAAGATGCAAAGAGAAAGTTCATAAAGGAAAGTTTCCTCTTCATAAAATCGAGGAGCTAAAAAAAAGTTTGGAATTCAATGGGATTTTTACGCTGATTATAGTTCATCCGATAAGCTCAATTTCTCGAATAAATCGCGAAGAGTGAAATTTTTTAGCTCTTCCATTATTAATTAGAGGCTAAAACAATAATCAAAATGTATTTTTAATAATATTTTACAATAAAAAAATGAAAAATTTTTTTCAAAATTNGGCCTGAATCTCAACACTATCAACCGGCGACTTATAAAAACCGGCGATCTATATTCACCGTGGGGGGCTTAGGCCAAATGCAATGTTCAATAGGTGCGGGCTGTATGATTTTTAGATTTTTTAATGCAAAATTTTTTAATATTGGGCTCGCCGAAGGCGAGCCCAACAATAAGAAATTTTGCATTAAAAAATCAAAAATCATACAGCACTCACCTATTGAACAGTCCTTCCTCATTTTTTTCCTTTAATATTGATTTTTATGCCTAATAAGAAATTTGGTTTGGCCGAAGCGTGGCTGGCCGAAACGTGGTTTTTTCGCTGGTTGGCCGA
The DNA here is from genome assembly GCA_001026735.1 of Rotylenchulus reniformis. Lineage (NCBI taxonomy): Eukaryota > Metazoa > Nematoda > Chromadorea > Rhabditida > Hoplolaimidae > Rotylenchulus > Rotylenchulus reniformis. The sequence continues at coordinate 104,699 of LDKF01000161.1, read as the reverse complement.
AATGTGGCTTTTTGGTTGGTTGGCCGAAGTGTGGTTTGGCCGAAACATGGTAGCGCCAATTTATAGTGCTGGGACTCAAAATAGTCATCCGAGACTCAAAGTTTAGTTAGAGTCCCAAAAAGTCCATCCTTTTAACTAGCGCCGAATTTTTTGTTTTTAGCATTAAGGGTTTTTGTCTTTTTATCGGAGCGAAATAACTCAAAGATTTTATTTCGCTCCGATAAAAACACAATTAGGTTGAATCAGAGAAAGAGGATAGCGTTTTTTTACATTCTCTGCAGGAAATTCAAATGTTGTGTTTACGCCATAATTATTTTCTCTGTCTATGTCTTATGAGACCAGAGAAAGAGAATAAGGAAATACTACATTGAACATGGAAATTTTAAAACAATCGCTTCAATAATCGGAGAAAAAGTTTCATGCTAAATACGAAAACCGGCCCTTTAGTAAGCCAAAAAACCAAATTTCGTCGACTAAGCAAAAAAACCAAATTTCGTCGAATCAGTCAAAAAGTAAGTTTCATCGAATCACCCAAAATTTTTTTTGGCAATCCTTAAGAATTAGTACAAAAAATTTTTTTGATTATGTAAAATGCGCGTCAGAAAAATGTGGAAATCTGGCTTCCTTTTATTTTCAAATTTGTTTCGAAGCGATTGGTCTGATGTGTTTGGCGCTTCTGTTCTCTCTTCTCCTTGTCTATGTTCATTCGTTGAATCCAAAGACCATTCCATCTTGAAGTGTCATTCTTTGGCATGGGCGTGGCCCTCCATCCTCTCCAAATACTGTAAAATAAAATAAATACCCCCTCCAAATTAGGGTGCCACGGAACCGGAACTTTTCACGAAAATCGGAACCGGAACTGGCCGGAACCAGAAAAACCGGAACCAAGTTTTTTGACCGGAACCGGTCGGTCGGAACCAGTTTTTAAGGCAAAAAAAAATAAAAAAAAATTTAACGAATTTTTTTTTAACAAAAATAAATAATTTTTCATAATAAATGACGTGTTTTTATAGGCTGAATTATTTTTGAAATTCATCATCTGACAAGTCCAAATCACTAGGAATATCGGCTCTTGTCTAGTTTACCCCACACAAATTTAAATATTTTTTAAATGTGGAAGAGGCTCAAAAATTGAACTAAATAAATAATTAAAAATCATTTAAAATGTTTTTCTATCTACCTAATTTTATCATAATCATAATTTATTTTTCAATTCATTTCTGTAGCATTTTTTGTCACCTTTTGAATTATTCAAATTTGTATGGGGTAAACTAGACAAGAGCCGGAATATCCTCATCATCGACATCCATTGATGGTGCCAAAAATATTTTGTCCATATTTGCTTTCACAATCAAAATGTTTTCAGCCATTTCTGCCGATAATCTTAATCCAAAAATCAAATAACTATTTATATTATTTTAGATCAATTGACCTGTTTCTCGATCAATCGATCGAAATGCCGACAAATGAATCTGAAGCCTTTTGAGCAAGGCATCTTCCCCGGAAAGTGTTGAGGGTAGTGAAATGGCCGCTGGTGATTTAGGCTTCCAAATGTCATCTATCCAAAAATAAAGGACAAAAGGACACCCTTGGTCTGAAAAAGGACAAATCTTTAAAAAAAAGGACATTTCAATTTTTAAAGATTGGTACCCCCCCCCAAAAAAGGACAAATCTTTAAAAAAAGGACAGATAACACCTCTGTTTTATCGTGTGTAATTTCGCGATCACACGAAGTTTGGCTTTTGATTGAATCGACGAAATTTGGGTTTTTGGTTTAGTCGACGAAATTTGGCTTTTTGGCTGACTAGACGAAATTTGGTTTCGACGAAATTTGGGGCAGCGTAGAAAAAGGTCATCGGTTTTTAAATAAATTATTTATCGCAGGACATGCTTTCGTGTCATAAAATCCTTTCGACAGGAAAAAATTTTCAAATTCAGCGTTTTTTACGTGGATTTTAAAAAACTTTGGCTATGACAAGCCAGCCACGGAATATAAATAGGAATGGAATTCTTCCTTCTTCCACAACCACCACCCCGACACTACTCAACTTGCTGGCCCATCCGTCTTCTGCCTACTCCAGTTACATTTCCAACTGTCGCTGATTGTGAGCTACAACCAAGGAAGTGCGCCGCCGCCGAAACACAATCGAGCAGTGATGCCGACGGACAGACACTCGCGGAAGTCACGGCGGTCATCACATGCGACTACTCCGACTGGACATCAGCAACCCGTGGAGGACGCGGCGTTTGTTAAGATCATGGAAGTGCTGAGTGCGCACGACGTACAAATGAACAGCGATAAGAAATTGGGTGAGTCAATTCTCACTTTTCCAATTGGAACTTTGTTTAAAGAAAATTATTCAGGCACTGGCAGTTACTCAAGTGTGTTCAAGGCCACGTACAAGGGAGCTGAGGTCGCTGTGAAGATGATTGACAAGAGGGCTGGCGGCGAGTACGTGCAACGTTTCATGCAACGAGAGCTGGAAATTATACGCACATTGGAACACGAAAACATTGTCCAAGTCTATCAGGTGGGATCTTGGACAAGGGGGCGATAAACTTGTTGCGACGTAATGCAAGAAATCCGCCTTTTAGATCTGCAGGACTCACGATTTTGTGGCAATCGTTGAGGAACTTGCACACCATGGTGACTTGTTGAGCTACATGCGCACAAAGCCCAAAGGATATCTCACAGAAGCCGATGCACGGCCTTTGTTTCGGCAAATGATCGAAGCAATCCATTACCTGGGATCGTTGCACATCGTACATCGGGACATCAAATGCGAGAACGTGTTTCTCGATGCAAATTACAACGTGAAACTAGGCGGTAAGTGAGCTTATTTCTTTTTTTATGCATAATATGGTGTCTTTTTCTAGACTTTGGCTTCACTCGGACGTTGCGGCCTGGGGAGTTCAGCATGACGGTGCGTTGATAACGTTACTGTCTAACTATTGATCGTTGTTAATGGTGGGGCTTTTTAGCATTGTGGATCGAAGACTTACGCAGCGTTGGAGATCTTAACTGGTCGTCCTTACACAGGGAATGCCGTGGACATTTGGAGTTCTGGAATTGTGCTCTATTGCATGCTAACAGGTTCGAAAGAACCAACATATCAAAAAATAATTTTTATCGCAATTTTCAGGCAATTTTCCGTACGGCGGTAATACGGACGATGTGAATACGATTGTTGGAAGGCAAAGGCGGAGGAGCTTGCGTTTTCCCAGCCGACTGAGTTCTGATGTCCGTGAATTGATCAGATCGATGCTTCACCCAGATCCTGTGCAGCGCGCCACTACTGAGCAAATTTTGGGCTGCAACTGGATGGCTGACCCTGATCCTGACTAGGTGGGTTTTGGGCCTATCGGAGATTTTTATTGGGCGAATGATTCAGAAATGGCGCCTGCTGACAGTTGACGGAGAGGGACAGTCACTGATGAAGTTAGAGGATGTAGCTATTGTGCACAGCGCGGGCAGGCGCGGTATCTCCGCGACCGATGAGTGAGAACAATACATGACCACGTATCATCTTGTCGCCTTTCCTTATCTCCCGTTACTTGTATAGATCACCTCATTAATCCCATATATCGTATGTGTATATTGCCATAATATTACTGTGTTTTTGTCATTCTTTGGTCATGTCACCGATGATCTCGTTGTATTTGCACATTTGTATTTCACTGGCCATAAAGCTTACACCATAAAAAATGTTGAATGTGAAAGATCAAAAATCCTAACGAACTCTTACTGTAAAGATCGGAAAGGATCAATTATCGAAAACCCCCTTTGGTATTTCATTCCATCGCATTTGGTTTGCTATTAGATCGGTTGCTTACCATACCTCTTAAGGGGAGTTTTTCGGTTTGTGTCCACAATTTGCCCTCCAAAAATTTGTAGGGAAAGAATTTTACCCAAAGATGTCCTTGGGGTAATTTTTGATGCTTAATCCGAATTTGATGTCCATTTTGACGTAATGCGTCATTGACGTCACTTTTTGTCGTTGACGTTGGAAAAAATTTAAAGAACTTATCAAAAAAATTTTGATGTCGGCGTCAAAAAATGACGTCAGTTGACGCATTACGTAAAAATGAACGTCAGAATCGAATTCAGCATCAAAAATTACTCACGGGAAGTCACTTCTTCAATAAAATTTTTCGCCAAAAAAATTTTGGGGCAAATTGTGGACACAAACCGAAAAAGTGCCCTCTTAAGAAATGGTGTAAATTGATCTTGCTCTAGCGCCTTCAGAATATTAAAATTTTTGGTTTATTTTCAAATGAATGCTTGTGATGTATATGATATTTTTTCTCTGCCACCAAATCCCACTTCCCTTTTAACTCAAAACGACGATGATCGTCGTTTCACGACTGTTTGTTTGAATTTGAATGCACATCACTCATCCTTTATTATTTTTATGATTTCAGATGATTTAAAAAATCGTCCCCGCTTATATGCAGGAAAGTCGCCTAAGGACAGCTTATGTTATTACTGTACAAATAGTCATCAGAATCATTTGATAAAGTTAGCGAAACAGAAGAAGCTCACAGTCAGTCAGAGAAGGTGGAAATGAAGAGAGAGAGAGAAAGGAGAGGAAAGGACACAAAGATCACAGTCAAAAGTACATCAGAGGGGATCAATCGATCGAAGATGGGAGGAGACAGGGGAAGATGGGTGATCAGCAGATGAACATTGATCAGCAGTTGGGTTACGGTACAATTTGCAGTTGGGTTTTGGGTTAATGGGGGGGGGGACTCTGCTGTATCTGGGCTATTCATCTGTGGAGGTGGTGGTTGGCCAGCAACAGGGCACTCCGTTCCATCCATGCCGCGTCTTCCTCTCCGGAGCATTCCGGAAGGATTTGCCGTGAGCGGAATACGGTCAGATCGGAAGACTGAAGAGCTGTGATCATTGGACCCATTTTGGTGGCCAAATCCACCGCGAGAGATTCGGAGAAGTGGTCAAGAGCGGGGAATTCCTGTGGGTGGGGAAGGATCAGGATCAAAAAACCGATCAGAATCATCGCGATAGCATCGGGCAAAAGGCAACTTCTGATCAGTGATCAATTTTCTAATTTACCGTTCTGATTGCTCTCAGCATTTCTTCCCATTGTGTGACAATGACTTCCAATTCGCGGGCTTCCTTCTGTTCGAACCGAGTTGGCAGGTCGAACAATCGGATCGAATCCCGCAGCGATTCCCTGATCAGGGAAGGGGGCTGGGTGTTCTTCCTGTCCCCCCATCGCCCTACCATTCCGTCTCCTCCATCCTTCCTGGCCCGTCCTCATTTTCATCTTCGTTCTCCGATTTTTCGCCCACAATTCGGACCAACTCGGTTCGATGCTCAATCAAGGATGAAGCGCATTGGAAGAAGTGATCGATCTGATCAGTGTCATCACCACCAAAAGGAAAGGGCATTGGTTTTCCTAAAAATGAAATCCCGAATAGCAAATCGGGATGGGCAATCAATCAGTTACCCGTGACGGATTCGAATTCTGCTCGCATTTTCGGATTAGCCCCGACCTTCTGGAGTATTTCCCAAAGTTTGCGCCTCATTCGCTGATGATCCGGGTCATTCCCGAGTCTGTTCCGAATAGATTTTTGGAGAAAATCTGCTAGAAATGCCGGAAGTGAAGGGATGGATGAAGAAGGATGAAGATGACGAAGAGGGGGAGGAGGATGGACGAGGATGAAGGAGGGGGCACGGGGCGGACCCAACTCGGAGAAGACCTGAACTCCAGAGGGCAATTGGACCGGATCCCTCCCTTCCGCGGGGATTCCGGACCTGTTCCGCCACTTCCTCCGCAGTTTCCGTTCTCATTTGGCGCATTGCCAACAGAAGCGGCGACTTCTTTCCGGGGAAAAGTGCCGCCAAGGAACACACCAAAGGCGGCGGAGCACATTGCCCATTGTCAATCGGATCCGGCAATGGCGCGCAATTGCATCGCCCCGAAGGGTGCGGATCCCCCGCAGGCATTTGGCTCTTCCGCGTCTTCCAACACCGGCCACAACATATCTTGGCCAAAAGTGCAAAGTCCGGCATCCGGCCAAGTTTGTCCCGGATCCGATCCTTTACCAATGCCATTCGACAGTCCAAAACCTGCGGTTGATGGGGGAAAGGGGGATTAGTTCATTCGTCCTTCGATCATCTGCCGAGACAACCTGGTCCACCCTCGCGAGTGTCAATCCGCCGGACACCGAAGCGGACGGATTGAAGAGGCGGAAGAAGGGATTGTGTTCGATAAGACGGCGAAGCAACGGCCGCGAGAAGGAAGTGCCGAGAGAGAGTGCCAATGTGTCCAGGGAGTCCACTTCCGGCATTGCCCCACTTCCGGCACCCTGGTTGTCATCTTCCTCCTCCTCCTTCTCCTCTTCTTCCTGTTCCCTCTTCACTGTCTCTTCCTCCTCTTCATTGTTCATTCTCTTCTCTTCCCATTTATCCATTTTTGCCTTTTTCTCTTCCGCCAGCAAAAATTCCACGGAATGGGACAAAAAGGATGAAGGATGACTTCCTGAAGGGACCATCCGTGCTCTTCTCCCTTCCTCCCCCTGCTCCTCCTCCCTCTTCCGTTTTCGTTCCTCTTCCTCCTCCGCTCGCTCTTCTTCCATTGCTCTTCCCCTCCTCCTCCTCCTCTTCCGACAACTCTTCATCATCCTTTCTTCTTCCTCTTTCTCTTCTACTTTCTCCTCATCTTCCGCCTTCTTCTCGTCCTTTTCAGCCGCCGCTGCAGCTGCTGCCCTTTTGCTCAACAAGTTGAGAATGTCCCTGGAACAAATTGACTTTCCATAATTTTACAGGATCTATGGGGACAGGATGCCAAAGTGCGAATGAATGAGGATGGCACCATCAGGGGGATATGCTGCTGCTTCCCTGGGTTCCTTCCTCATCTTCTAACCCAAAGCTGCTTTTCCCCGTTCCTATGCTTTTCATTCTCACAATTAACTGATTGGATTCGTTCATATCCTTCTTTCCCTTACAGCAGATTGGCGCCTGTTCCGCCTCCGCTCCCCGCCGGCGACTTTCCGCGCTTCTCAATGCCCTGGCATTGGTGCTTCGGGGCATGTTTTTGTAGTTCCGATGCCGGAATGACATCCAAATCGGCCATATCTGCTGGGGCCAAAACCGGAGCGGGGAAAGGCGGACACATGGCCGGAGTCGGAACTTGGCCATTGGCCGCCGCCATCGCGGCCATCATGAAGTGGTGGAAGGGCGGGGAATGAGCGGAGAGGCCGAGCGGATGCGGAAGGTGCGGATGGAGGTGGTGGGGGCCGAAGATGCCGCCCGGCGGAGGAGGGAATTGATGGCGCAGATGGAGTTGCGGCGGTTGTTCGGGTTGCGGGGGTTGCCGGGAAATACAATTATTCTCGCCCTGCAGGAAACCCCCGGGCCCAGGCGACGGTGTGCAGGACGAGTTGTTGGTCTTCACAGCGTATTCCTGGAATGGACTCAGCAAAAGTCGAGAGTCGTGGGACTGATCGGCCGATCTGGACGGGGTTGAGCAGGAGGAGTGCGAGGACTCGATCCGGCTTCCGGGGTCCCCGGAGCCGCCGGTTTGCTGTCCGGTGACCACCCGGTCCCGCGTGTATTCCGCCTGAATCAACTGTGCCCAATCCGGGACTATCCGCGCACATCCCTCGCTCCCACAGACCTTCAACCGTTGGAACTCCGCGTACTCCGCCGCGTGTTTCTTCAGGTGACACGCCAGCGTGCTCGTGTGCGGACCCTTCAGCTGATAAGTGCAAGTGCCGACGATGCATCTGATCAGAGATGAATTTGGTCGATGATCAGAGAGTTTGAAATGATCCGTTCATCCCATCGGTAACCCTTTCCTTCCGCCCGTTCTGACCTGCTCAGGTTCTCCGTCTTATTGTACACGAAATACTTCCACACGGGCGTTTGTTTGTTGGTGCCGCCCGATCGGATTGCGGCAGCCGGGTTGCGGTGCCAGGACCAGTCTCCGTCGCGGAACAATTGGGCGGCTGGTGAGGCGGCGACCGCCAGGGCCCCGGGAATGGCGGGGAGTGAGCCCAACGGGGAAGGCGCAAGCAGAGCGGCTGTGGCGGCGGCAGAAATAGGCGCGCCTGACCGATTAGCGCTTGAACGGCGAGCGCCGGAAGAGTTGGCGGCAGATCCGGAAGAGGAGGTGGAGGGGGAGGATTTGTTGCCGGAAGTGATGCCGGAACACTTGGGGGCAGTCGGGGAGGGGGGCAAGCAGCGAGCTGGGCTAAGGGCCGAAGTTGCGAGCTGAAAAAACCGGGGCATGTGTAGTATTACCACTGCCCCCGCTTCTCCGTCCCCGCTTTTCCCTTTCCCCTCTTCCACACCTTTTCGTTCTGGGGCTGTTCGCCTCCCCCGGCACCTCCAAACATTGCCTGTGCCTGCTGCAACAATTGCATTGCCAACACGGGAAACTCCACATGCTGCTGCTGCTGTTGTTGGCCTTCAGCCTGTGCTCCTGCTGTTCCGGATACTGCTCCGTCCCCTCGGCCCTCCTCCGTCTCCATCTGTCCTCTCCGTTCAGTTTCATCACCTTTCAGAGATCCATCGGCTTCGTTTGAGTCCTAAAACCATCGGAAATTCAGAATTCCTATATTCATCTTCGATGTTCGAACCTCTTCTTTGGAGACCGAAGAGGCCAAGAAGGAGTTGAAGAGAGTCAGTGGGGGGAAAGGACCCCCTGGCGGAGAGGGGACCAAACTCATTGGGCGGAAGTGATCAGAGCGAATGATCAGAATGGATGGAGGATCTGGAAGCAAGAGGAAAACGGTGATTGGTGATGACGAAAAGTCCAAAAGTAAAAATCTATCGGACAAATGGGGACGGGGGGAACCCATCACCACCATGACCCACGTATTCCTTCAAATTCTTCCCCATCGGACACAGTCCCAACCAAAGTGTTGTTATCATTATCAATCTCTTCTGCTGCGAGTGGCTTAAAGCGCCTTAGAGCGTCAATCAAAAGCAAATTTGGGGCAGGGGGAGAAGGTAAAGTTATCACCATTGGG
>LDKF01000161.1:79166-92948 GCA_001026735.1 Rotylenchulus reniformis | reverse complement strand
GGGGATGAATCGGAGGGCAAAACCCCCACTCAAAAGCCCAATGCCCACCATTCACCGCCCCTCGAGTGCCCGGAGGAATGAATGAGCGAATGAATGGATGGAAACGCATAAACGGAGGAGGGATGGGGGGAGGAATAATGAATTGGTCCCTTTGAGTGAAAACACTTTTGGAGATCCTAAGGGAAGTGAATTGGATTTGGATGGATCCAGGGGAAGGTACTCGACAGAGTTCGAGCAAGTCCGGTGGGTGATGAAAGGGATTCGGAAGGGCAAATGGATCAGGCGGAGGTCGACCGTATAAGGGCACTGAAGCACAAAGTAGCAATGGTCAGCAATCAGAGTGGAATTCGGAGTCCAGTGGTCCCTGATAGCCTTAACTCGCGAAGAAACAGTGCCATTCATACCCGGTAAAGCAGACGCCCGATCACACCTGATCAGGTGATTAGGATGGCCAATTGAGAGATCGGAAGAGAAGGAGAGTGAACGCGAGAGAGAGAGAGAGAGAGAGAGAGAAGAGAAAGGATGGAGGAAGAAGAACGTGGATAGTTGAGAGGAGAAAGATAGGGTAAGGAACACTTTAATCCGTATTTTGGCGAATGCATTACTCGAATTGAGCGGAAATGGGGAGGAGGAGGAAGAGGAGGGGGAAGAGCATGTGAAAGGTGTAAAGTAGCGAACTGATTGAGCGGGTAAAAGGCCATTGCAAATGCATTTCCGGAAAGACTGATGAGACATCGGCGGAGAGGGGAAGCGGATGAACGGAAATCGCGAAGAATATCCCGCCCATGGAGGGAGTTGTCAGCTGATCACTGATCGGAGAGCCCTTTGCACAAAATTTATAGAATTTCGAACAAAAAACACCCTCCTCAGCGATTTTTGAGAGGAAACCCAACCCCAATCAGCGGTTTTCCCCCGCGCGGATCCATAAAATGCGTCGGAGGAATGGGATGGAGGGAATGGGTGGTCATGGGGGGGGGACCGGTCACCCGCACTTACCTCACCCCCTCCCCTTCCCCCCCCCCGGATCCCCTCCCCTCACCTTGCTTCTCCTCCCCATTTCCTTCACTTTTACCCCCAACTCTTAATTAAAATTCCCTTCACCCGTCCGCGAGCTTGTTCTTCCCCAATCAGAAAAATGGATGAGGAGGGGGGAGGAGGAAGAAGAGGAGGAGAAGAACAGGATGGAACGAGAAAAGATGATGGGTAAAGGAATTTGGAGGGAAGGGGGAGGGGGAAGGAGGTGACCCGGGGAGAAGCAAAGTCATCGGGGATCATCCATCCATCCAAACCCATCAAATCCAACTTTTGCTGGACTTTATTGGCTTTTCCCGGGTAATGGACAGTGAAACCCCAGCAGATGACCCCCCCCCCNNNGACAATGGCCAATCCAATCATTGAGGAGAGGGAAGAGGAGGAAAGGGTTTGTTGGGGTTTGGCCGAGGGGGAAGGTCGAACTTGGCCGAGGGCGAAGGTCGAACTTGGCCGAGGGCGAAGGTCGAACTTGGCCGAAGGCGAAGGTCGAACTTGGCCGAGGGCGAAGGTCGAACTTGGCCGAGGGCGAAGGTCGAACTTGGATCTCGAAAAGTCAAAAATTTCGGTCTTGAACTCAAGTAAATTCTGTGTTGGAAAAGGGGCAACTTACAAGTTAGTTTGTACTGATGTGTTGATTTTCTAACCTCGATAGGTTTAAAGGGAATTTTGATTTCGTTTATGAAACGACTGAAAAATCTATGCCAACACATGTTCTAAATTTAAAATGGTAACTGCGTCTCCTCTAACGTATGAATTTTTCAAATGTCGTTAGTTAGTACTGTATTAAAAGTAATCAGTCGTATCAATATGCATCGGCAGAGAACAAAAAATTTCTTTGAGGTAGAGAAAAATAATTAGGTAAAATACGGTAAATGCCAAATTTAAACATTTGGCGTATTGTTTATTCGTTCTTTTCATATGTGCATATGTCGGCCCGTTTTCCTATCGAGGTTAAAAAAATCACCACATCAGTAGGTATAATCCGACTATTCCGGCGAAAAATGAAAAAGTTATATGATTGAAAATTGGATGGGTATGGGTAAGGATAAAATTATTTGAGGGGGGGGGCCGATCGGGTTGGCCACGGACCAATTGGCCAGCTGTCCCCCGCGCAATATCCATCGGAATGGTTTTGTCCGCTGTTTGCGCAACCCCCAACGGTCCCCATCCTTTGCCGGATTCTCCTGGCCGAATACTGCAAAAGTATAATAAAAAATTGACTCGTCAGAGTTAAATTTATACCGAATGGTAAAATGGTCCCCTTCGTCTTTCGGTGGGTCTTAACTCTCCGATGGAACTTGTCAAAATATATATTATGCATTTACTCGGATTGGCCAAGAGATTCTCCCCCCCCCCGCCCATTTATCGAATTTATTTACCCTCGGCATTTGCGCATTAGCCAAATTGGCCCGACTTACAACAAGTTACTCCTCCCTGTCTCTTCCCCTCCCCAACCCATCATCCCCTTCCTTACCCTTACCCTTCCATACTCCGATGCCAAATGAAAGGTTTCCTCGGGAAAATGGGACGAGTTAATTACTTTTGGAAGGACAAAACTTGGGACATTAACATGAAAGTGGGGATTGGCACAAATTCATTACCCGGGGGGAGGGGGCAAATCAGCGGCAGAAGAGGGGAGTTCGGGATCGGCCAGAGTGGCGGACGGTTGCTAAGTGTCCCAGGGGCTTCCTGGGCAAAGAAGAGTAATCCGTCCTTCCATGCCCATCCGCCCCATAAAGGCATCTCTGGGAGTCGAAAGTGAAAGTGTCGGGAGGGAGAGAACCCACTTGGCCACTCGGCCATTACTCGGCCCATTAATTCGGTGGCCGCTAATAAATGAGTTATCATCTCATCCTTCCCCTGTGGTCGATCGGCGGAGGGAAGAAGAAGAAGCAGGAGGGAGGAGGAGGAAGAGGCCATTAGAGTCGGAGGGGGGGGGGGAGGGGGATTTGAGGCCAATGCGGAAGAAGCACCTCCCGGCCCCTTCCGGGCTTATTACCTTCGCCCCACTCTTGGCAAGTGCCACCATTAGCCCATCGGTCGAAGTTTATTGGCCTCTTAAGCCACTCAACGAAGGGGCGGAGAGAAAGGGGACCAACTGTCAATTTGTACATCCAAAAAAGTTGTCCTTCCTCCGAATTCGGTTCAGGAGTAGTCCGTAACAAAGGATGATGATTATTACGGTAAAATACACCATTTTACCGTATGTCCTCATCCTCATCCATTGTACACTGATGGGGTGGCCATCCTGGCCCTTTGGCCCCGCAAGTAATGGTTGCCTGCCATTACCATTCTGGCCCTTAAGTGCCTTGCCCATTATGGGCACCCTTTTCCCCCGAGTTTGGGTGTCATTTCCGCGTTCAAACCCCTCCCCTTGCCCCACAGCTCACCTCCACCTTTGCGTGCCCCGAGTCAATTGGGAAAATGGGGAAGAAACATGAAAAACCGGAAAAGGATCCGGAAAGGTCTAAAGGGTTGTGAGAATCGGAAAACCTGCGGAAAATTCAGGTTGCCGAGGGATTTGGGCTCATTGTCCCCCGGCACTAATAGTACATTCACCCGGGCCTTTGAGTGAGAAGACTTTTGTCGTTGGAGCGGAACGGAGTCAAAAGCCCCCAAAGGGGTTAACCCTTTTGGGTGGGACACACACCCGAGTTGGCCAAGGGAGGGCCCGGGGACCGACTGACTGACTTCTCCATGGGCAACCAAAATCCTCGCGGTTACCCAAAATGGTCGGTGTCCACGGGGATTCCGCCACCTCCGACAGAGACAAAAATGGGAGAAACATTGGCTCCAAAGCCATTGAGGGTCGAGTTTTGGAGGGAGAAGGAGGGGAAGGGGGTTGGGGGTGCGCAACTGCCCCTTCACCCTCCCCCCCCCCGAATCCCAATTCATTTCAATGATTTCAATGTAAGCGGGTTAAGGACTTTTAGACCTGGTTTCTTCATCTGCTGATGGGCGAGGAGGAATGGACTTTTTCGCGGACAAAAAATGCAAAGAAATTATTCATCCTTTCGGTGGAGAGGGGGGAGGGTAAAGGGTTGAGGTGTCCCCTTCCCTCCTCACCCTCCCCCATGGAATGGTTTGGGCCAATCCCCCGGCCAACCTCAACCTTTGGCTTACTCACCTCTCCCCTTCGGCGGAAAGGGGTTCTTTCTCAAATATTTTGCGAAGGTTGTGAATGTTGGGGGGGGGGGCGAGAAGGGGCCGAGAAGGGTGAGCAATCCCCCCGATGCGATTGACTGCGTTCTCGGGATTCGATCCCACTCTGCTGGGCTGGTCATGATTTGGACAAATATTTATGGACACATTTTTTGGTTCGAAAATGTCCAAATTGGCAAGGATAAACACTACAATGGGTTTATTATTCTCTTTCAAAATTGAGCAAATGACAAAAAGTTTCGGTTTTTGGCAGGAAAAAGGGATTTTCGGGGAGGACACCTGGATTTTCTGGGGAATTTTGGGCAAAATTACGAATGAAAATGATGAAATTGGAGGTGAGATCGATCACAGCACAAAAGGGCATCGACGGCGTCGAAGTGATCCAAATCCTGCTGGCCCCGATTCATGGCATCGACAGACACAGACACTTAAAACCGAAAGTATTGGGCAAAGGCAAAAAGATGGCCAAATGAAAGTGAAAGGAATTGGCCAAAAGTGCCAATTTGCTAATGTGTCCAGGGGACAATGGCATCGCCCCAGTGGGGTGATCGATCAGTCATGTCCGATCAGTTCAAATCACCAACATCCTCTTCCCCCCCCCCCCCCCCCCNGTCCTCTTCACCTCCTCCCCTCTTCCTCCGGCTCTTTTCGTTCCCTTCCTTCATCTCTTCCGTCTTCCTCTTCTTCCGCCTCTCCCTTCCGCTCCTCCTCAGCCTCAAAGGTGAACATCGGCGGATGATCACTCTTCGGCAGCATCGCTTCCGCTTTCGGTCGCTCCGACGGTGACGCTTCTCCGCCGGTGGCACTCAGTGCAGAAGAGCGGGTGCAGGCGCTGCTGGAAGCATTGGAGCAGTATCCGGACGCGGTGGAAGAGCCGGCGGTGATGGGATGTGCGAGTCCTTCGGTGCTCGCGTCATTCGGGCCTGCGACCACGAGTCCGAGCTCGGAGGGCGTGGGCGAGATGGAACCGCCGGAGGGCAAGTCGTCGCTGTCGTCGTCGTAGTGAGCGGCGAGTGCGGGCGGACTGCGACTGCGCCCGCCCGGGAACAGCCAGCGCCTCGGCTCCCTCCTGGCGCTGCTGCTCACCCGCTTCAGTCCCCCGCGTCGCTGCAACTCGTACACATCCAACTCGCAGGGCTCGCGCCGCAATGTCCTCCGGCGCCGTTTCCACCCGACCGTCGGGCCCGCGCCCCCGCTGAGACTGGTGAAGGAGCCCCAGGGAGTGGACAGCGACGCGTTACGGCGCCGCAGAGTGCCCGGGGCGCGCCAAAACAAAAAGCGCCGACGAGAAGCGGCGCCCGGGGATTTGGGGCGCCGGCACATTTTGTCGACGCACGCGGAAAACACAGTGTCCAGGCGGAAGGCGGTGCGCGCCTCCAGGAACCAGAGGAAGGCGCCCACGGCGGTGCTGGCCAATCCTGTAAAGGGCCAAAATGATGCGCAAACGATCCCAAAAAGCGCAAAATTGGCCAATTTTCATTTTCCAAAGTTTGTTTTTCCGATCCCTTCGATTCCCCCGACCGATCAATGTCCCCTCGATCACAGTGAATTGAACTCATTTTGTGGGCCCCGATGGATGTCCCCAGGCCTTTCTGTGTTTCTGTCCCCTTCTCACTTTCTTCTTCTTCGTCCCCACCCAAATTTTGTTTACACAACACCTCTTCTCCCCTCCCCCAAATTCGTCCTCTTCCAACCGGTCTCTCTCTCCCTCCGTCTCTTCCTCTTCCCAACAATTACATATAATACAACAAACACGTCTCCCTCCCCTATCGGGTTGGTAATTCACAGCGGGACTCTCGTCGGTGTCATCATCCCTTCCCAAACCCGCTCGATATTTTTCTCGGTTAATCGCAAAAATGCCCAATTCACGACGAAAAACCAAGGCCAACAAAACCGAGGCCAAAAACGGAATTTGGGGGAAGAGACCATTAAGGTGAAGTAACGGAGGATCGGTCAAAGGACCTAAAAGTGCGGGAAGAGGAAGTAGGAAGTTGTTTGGTTAACTCGAATCCGGTTTTTTCACCCTGCTGACACGATTGAGTTCCAAGAATTTTGCAAAAATTAAAATTCCGGTGATGGGGCGATTGGAGTAATGGTGATCTCTGGATTGTTTTGATCTTTAATGGATTTGATCATATTCTAAGTGATGACCAACTAAATAAGTTCAAGATTCATGGTCCTGAAATTGGGCATTCGTTCCCCTTCCCCCTGACTGACCTGCTCCGAGAGTTGCGTAGAAACAGATGGCGGGGTGGAAGGTGAGCCGGTGGGGATGTTCATCGGGGCCGAGGAACACCAGGAACAGCTCGTGGGGAGTGTGCCAGAGGTAGACAAAGTCGGCGAAAAGGATGGAAAGGCCGCAGCAAAGGGAGAGCTGGCCGAATCGGTGGGGGAGGAAGGCGAGCAGAAGCAGCTGGAGGAGCCAGAGGCCGAAGGCCAACCTGGGGCAGCAGGGGAAGGGTGATCGGATCAGGAGGGGAGAAGGGTGGTCTGATCAGAATGGAATCTGATCAGAGAAAAATGATCAAAGAGAAAGTAAAAAGTGATCGGATCAGGGGGAGGGAAGGGTGATATCGGAGCAGAGGGGAAGGTGATCGGATCAGGAGAAGAGAAGGGTGATGGCATATCTGGTAGGAGAGGAAACTGATCAGATCCGAGAGGGAGAAAATAATCACTAACAGATCAGAGGAAAAGGTGATCAGAAGTGAAGGGAAAGTGGTGTTTTCCGATTCTAATGCTCAATTCAAAATGTAATCGGATCCAGAAATGCCAATTTCGTTTGACTTGGATTTTCGGTGCCATCTTCGAATCGTAATACTGTATTCCCAGAAGGAACTTGCCATAGGGCGGCGAAAGTGTAGTAGCCGGCCAGCCGGTACTGTTTGCCCCACAGGAACCCGGTCCGGTCCACACTCAGGTACTCGACCACCTGCAGAATCGGGTAGGGCAGTCCCTTCTCCAGCCACTCGCTCACTTCCATGCCGCTCACTAAACTTTTGGTTCTTATCCATCTCTGATGATCATTTGTAATCCCGACAAAATCAAAAATCCAATCCATTTCAATTTCCTAATTGGCCTTTATCCTCCCCTTTTCTCCTGATACATTCGGTTTTGCCCTTTTCCCACCGTCATCAAAGTCAAAGCGTTCGTTGTAGTACAGCTTGGGCTCCGGCTCAGGTTCCTCGCCCTCCCGGATCGACGATGATGCCGGGATCGGGGTTGTTGAACTCCGGGCATTGGCACTTTGCTGGCCATCCAATTTGTCGCTGTTGTTCTCTCTCCTGGCCTCCTTGTTGTCTGTGCCGAACAGGAACTGGGCCATGGCCTGGTTGGGTCCGTGCTGGCCCCGGTCCTGGTCTTTGCTGTCCAGAAAGGTCCGTCGGAGCAGAATCTCTTCCGGGGACAAACTTTCGCCTGAATTGGCCAAAATTGGATTGGAATAAAACCATGACGAACTGTTCAGGGTTATGTTCACGTGGGTGAGCCCGATGCTGACCCCGAGAAGGCCGTTGATGCGCTGGTTGGAGTGGGCACGGAAGGTGGAGAAGATGCGGATGGAGCCGGAGTGCCAGCCAGGGTAGTGGATGGACACTGAACGGGGAGGGAAAGTGGAGAGTAGAGAGAAAGAGAGCTAGAGAGAGAGGAGAGAGAGAAGAGAGAGAGAGATGTAGGGTAGAAGGGAAGTTAAGCAAAGAAAGAATTACACAGAATGGTGGCACCCGTGGTCATGGAGAACAGGAAGGTGAAGGCGGAGAGGGCCCGGAAACGACGGATGCCGGGAAGAACGAGCAGAAAGGCGATGGTCGGGGTCACGAACAGGGACAGGAGGCCGGCAATCTGCAGGTCCAACACCACCGGGGTCGGATTCTCGCCGTACCTGGGGAGGGGGGGGGTTGAATGGTGAACACTTTATGGTCAGGGGAAAGCCAAAATCTGCGAGTCCGGATTTCTAATAAAACCAAAGTTGGATCATAATATAGTCCAGATCTCCCCTATTCTAGCCAAGAATTGATCGAAATAGGTCAACCCCTGGACTTGGTATGAGGTAGTTGGATTATGATCGAACTCAGATTGGCTGCAAGATCCAGACTGGTGGACTGACCAGGTTGGGGCCCCATTCTCGCGAAAGGCGTCAAACCAGCCGATGTTCATCTACCACCCGCACTGCTGCCGCCCTGACTGACAAGTTGTTCTTCGCCCTCTTGTCTCTTCTGACTCGCCCAATGGCGGTTGCTCTGTCTTCTTCCGGGTTTGTCCTTGACTTTGTCGTCCTTTTCACTTTTGTGATTTTTGTTGTTGTTATGATCAGTACTCTCGAAAAAAATGATGTTGGTCTTTGATCCCTTCTCTGGGGCATTCGTCTTTCCGATCAGTTCTTCCGTCGTTTGCCCTCCGCCGGTGATCGGGATGCTTTAGGCGTCGTCGCTTTTGTGCGATTCCGACCAATCAGTCCCTCTCAGTTTTTTGGGTTGCCGGGCAAACAAACAGCCGATCGGCGGGGAGGGGAAGGGGCCCAGGGTGTCGTCTGTCCTTCTCAGCTGCTCCTCCGATCAATCATCAACGACGAGCGGACCCCGAGGAATTTGTTAGTGGTGGGTGATGGTCGCTTTTGGCCGGAGGCTAAAAAGTTGTGGGGAAGGGAGTTGCGGAGGAAGTTGTGGGTTGCCCGGGTTGCGGACGGGAGGAGGGGAAAGGGGGTGTGATGGGTTAGGAATTAGGAAGTTAGGAACAGCTGTTACCCATTTGCCCAAGTGTTTATAAGTGAACACTTTTCCACACATTCACAATCATTGTTATATCGCCGCCTGGGCTCTGAGCCAGGCAACGGAGTGGACGAACCTGCGGAATAAAGACCTCTGGACCAATTCCCTAATATGGTGCCGCTAGCACCGTTGCACTGCGTCTCATCCCAAGGCAATGGCGACCCCCGATCACCCAAAAATCCTAATAAATCCGCCGAAGTGCCGACCCAAACAACGAATATTCCTTTCGCTAATAACCAATTTCGTCCAAATATTCCGTCACCGTTCTTGGGAACAACTGGATCGGATCGGAGGAACTTTTATGGATTTTCATACTTCGATCACGGATGACGGACGATATTCTCNGGGGGGGGGAATTGAACCCCCAAGGGGAAGGAGGAAGAGGAAAAGGATGGGGAAGGGGAGGACAGCAGCGGGGGGCCACCGGGGAAGACGGTGCTTGAATGTCCACTCTGAAGAATAAGAATTGTGAATGGGAAGACGAAGGAATGGTCCAAAGTCCAAATTGTTCGGGGTGGACGGAGGGAGGGCAATGAACCGATTTTTGAAGGGTTTGCCCCAAAGAATGACCAAAATGGGCTAATGGGGACAAGATGATGGAGCATTTATAGGTTTAATGAATGGAGTAGGAAGGACCATTCGGAATGTCCCCGCCATCCCTAAAAGTGATCGGACACCGGCGGATCGGGGGGACTGGGGCATTCTGATCAGATAGCGCCAGAATTAGGACAGCGCGGAAGGAATTCTTGCGCAACTCGTGTCCTCCCCCCTCCTCCCCCCTTATCTGATCAGTGTTTTGTCTGATCGGAACGAAAAAGGTAAGGGAAGGAAGGATGGCGAGGCCCGGGGGCATGCATGTATCCCCGGCAAGGGAGGGTGGGGACCCGCTTAATCCCCGCTTATCCAATTATCGATAAGTAAATGTAGCAATGGAAGGGGGAGGGAAGGGGATGATGATCAGCATCCCCCGATCCAGATCAGCAGATCAGATCATCATCTTCGTCCCCCCCCCCTTCTGTCTGTCTCTGTGTGTGTCTGCCCCTCNCAGAAAATCTGTTCTGTTCCTGTTCCAAAATTTTTCTGTCTGTTCTGTTCCTGTTCTGTTCTCAAAATTTGGAACAGAACAGGAACAGAACAGGAACAGATTAAGCAGAACAGTCAAAATCTGTTCCTAATCTGTTCCAATGGAATTTTTACTTCTAATTTTGCTGAAATATTTCGAAATTATCTGTCCTTTGCCTAAATTATTAAGATCAATTTTAAAAATAGAAATTTTAAATTTTTATTTTTAGAAAAATTTCAATTATTAAAAATTATAAAATGAAGTTTTTTAATTAGGAAAATTTTAAAGAAATTTTTAAAAATTTAAGAAGTCGGTGAAAATTTAGATTAAAATTTTGAATTAAAATTCCTTTAAGAAAATTGGTCAATTTTTCAGATAGGTATATTAAAAACTATGGATTTAAAAGTCCGGACCCAGATCCGGATTTTAGAAGCATCCCTGACAGAGACAGTTCATCTTTTCTTATGGGGGTGGCGGCGGTCCCGATAGGGGCCGCCGGAGAAAATTTTGGGAATTTTTGGCCACTTTCATAAGAAAATTGACCTTTTTTGAGGAAAATTTTTAGAAGGAAACTTTATATACTGTATGTATATGGTGAGGGTGGCGGCGGTCCCGATAGGGGCCGCCGGAGAAAATTTTGAGAATTTGGCACAGTTTGTTGAGAAAATTGGTCAATTTTTTCTAATTTTCCTCCCTTTCCTCCCGATTTTCCACCCTCCCTAAGAATTCCCCGTACGGGCCCGGATCTCCAACTGAAACATATATAAATGTTAAGAGTTTTTGAAAATTTAGATTTGGAAAAATTATTTAAAAATTTTCGAATTCTATGAAAAAGTTTGAAAAAATTTCTGGTCAGTGAAAATTTTTAAAAATTGAGGTGTTGCAAGGAAAATTTTGAAATTTTGTCCGGGTTTCATAAGAAATTTTCAGAAAAATCGGTGGTTGGAACAGTTTAGGAACAGATTAGTCTGTTCTGCTTAATCTGTTCTGTTCCTGTTCTGTTCCTGTTCCTGTTCCTGTTCCACAGATTTGCAATCTGTTCTGTTCCTGTTCTGTTCTCAGAGCGTGGAACAGAACAGAACAGGAACAGAACAGGAACAGAACAGGAACAGAACAGATTAAGTCGGAACAGAAAAACGCTGGTTGCGATACAGGGAAGAATGGGAGAAGAACAATGAAATGAAAGGGAATGGGAAAGGGGATTTTTGGTGGGCGCCGAAGGGCGAAGAATGGATTTGGGAGGGGGGAGGGGGAGGGGGATGACCGCATGGAATGGGCGCGGATTTTTGAATTCCGCCAATGGATTCCGACGAATGGGAGGGAATGGATTCCGCTGACTGTGAGCTGACGGGACTGACTTTTGCGGCGATGGGCAAGAATTTGGTCCAAAAATATGCAAATGAATCAGTTGGTTCCGTTGAACCGGCTTCCTTGGGTTTTCTTGAGCATGCTGATGGAGGATTAGGTTGGTAGCCCCCCCCCAGTAAGCGTCCGACGCTAAAAATAAAAGACCCCGGTATAAGGCAAAAGATGCCGCCTTATATAGGCTTCTCGTCATGGCCATTGAACTTATTGGTCCTTTGGGGGCTATTGTCCAGCAGGGAATTAGTGATTTATAGCTTCAAAACACACAACAAGGACCCTAATCACAGTCATAAACTCTTGTTTCACGTTAAAAACCGCGTCTTATAAAAAGGATCCTACGGAATGAACACAATAAAAAAATTGTTTTCAGAGGTTGGACGAGAGGAATATCGCGCAGTGTTGTGGACCCAACCTTCGGACTGCTTAAATCCCCCCCCCCACCAATTCCATCACCACTTTGGGTTTCGGTTCCGATATTCTGCGGAATTTATTCCCTTAAGAGACGATGGAACGGGAATGGAATGCAGTGAGGCGGATCGAGACCATCGAGAAACCATCATCATTTTTGGCCATTTTTCCGATCAGAAAATAGTTAGGGAGGAGGAGGGAAGGGAGGGATACGTCACGGAGATGGCCAAACCAGAATGGGAATGGAATATGGAATGGTCGGTGATTGGTGCATAAGGCATGATTCTATCATATCAGTCAGTGTTGGTTTACTTTTTAGTATTGGACTTCTCTCTCTCTCTCTCTCGCTCTCTCCCTCTCTCTCTCTCCCTCCCCTCTCTCTCTCTCTCTCTTTGATGGGTTCGCTTCTCATTGTCTGTCCTCTGCCCTCAACGACAAAGTTTAAAAATTAATATTTAATATGCAAAATGAATGGCCAAGGAATGCCCTAAGGAGAAAATGAAAAAAAGTGGGAAAGAGTGAGGAGAGTAAAGTGAAGAAATATCGGGGAAAGAAGAGAGTGAGAGGTAGTGGTGTTACGAGACCAATTTACCCGAGAGTAGAGACCGAGATTTGACCCCGACACTCGAGACCCGAGACTTTTTGATTTTTCTATCAAAAAAAATTTAAAAATTTTTTTGAGGTGGCTGAATGGGGGTAATAATTGAGTCCAAAAAATCCTTATTTTTATAACAGTTATTTTTCTGAATTAAGGGGGATGCCGGTGGCCCCGATAGGGGCAGCCGGAGAAAATTTTTGAGATTTGGGGTTCTTTTCTTAAGAAAAATGGTCATTTTTTGATTGGATTTACAAAAATCCAAAAATGCGACAAAATATAGCGAAGAGGCCAAAATTGCGGCAAATTATGATAAATGCGGCTGTTTTGCCACCTTGTTTATTTGAGATTTTGACTTTGGGAATTAGAATGGACAGGAGAAATTCATTTATTATGGGTTTCGCTTCGGAATTTTTTTTTCGAAAATTTGAACCCATTTCTTTGAAAAATTCACTCCCATTCCTTCCACACCAATTTGCTTTCAAAAATGCCATCCAGTGTAAAAAAGTCTCGTTTTCCGAGACTCAAAACCCGAGACTCGAGACCGAGATCCAAAAAAACCGAGAAAAGTCTCGACTCGAGACCGAGACTCTCGAACAGCACTAGTGAGAGGGAATGAGGAGGGCGAAAAGGATGTAAAATGAGAGAAGCAGAGAAAAGTAAAGGGGAGACAGAGAGGGCCTCCGGTCTGTTCTCAAGCGGAAAGGTCGAAAGTGATCAACGGACGGATTGGGGGGGGGTCGGGGAATCGGGGGAAGGAACCCATTTAAATTATGAGCATGATCGCTGATCAACCAAATCCCCCGGGAATCCAACGGATTGCCAAAGATATACTGATCCATTTATTTTTTACCTCGAATCGGCAATGAGTCCAATTTATGAAACGAACAAAAATATTATCAGAGAAAGGAAAAAAAAGACAGATCGCCAACACACAAAATATTTTCAAAAATAGAAAACTAACAACCGATCCCATTCTTTACTGAAGGAAGGTTTTCGTTGTAATAATTTCCGATATTCACATGTTCAAACGATTTGAGGTAAAAGAAATTAATGGACCAGTAATTGAGATAATCTGACGAATGCAGGGTTGCCGAACAGCCGTATTTATACGGCATTTGCCGTATTTTTGACCCTCTCGCCGTATCTCGCCGTATTTTTGAAAATTTCTAATTTAATCAAAAAATGATCAATTTTCTTAAAAAACGACCTAAATTCTCAAAAATTTTCTCCGGCGGCCCCTATGGGGGCCGCCGACACCTATTAATACATTGAAAATTTCCTCGTAAAAATTTTCTTAAGCAAAAAATTCTCAATTTTCTTAAGAAAAAAGGCCTGAATTTTCAAAATTTTCTCCGGCGGCCCCTATCGGGACCGCCGCCTCTCCCCCCCCC
>LDKF01000161.1:55752-73809 GCA_001026735.1 Rotylenchulus reniformis | reverse complement strand
CGGAGAAAAAGTTTTGAAAACTTTTGGCGATTTTTGAATGAAATCGGTCACTTTTTCTTCAAAATTTTCAAAAAAAATTAACAGGGGGGACCCTTTTCATTTTTTGGTCTTGGCGTTTCGGGGGGGGGGCACGTGCCTCCCCATGCCCCCCTGGCTACGGGCCTGGAATGAGCTCACATCTCATTGAGGTTTTCTAGGTTTTCATGGTGAATAATCACATTGTGTAATTTATTTAAAAAAGTTGCAAGCAAATATACGGTAATTTATTTTATAAGTAAGTATGTAATTAAATCAGATCAATTGTAATTTAAGGAAGCTTTTAGATGGTAATTTTAAATTATTATTATTATTATTATTATATTCCTTTTTTAATCACTGTGTGAATTTGCTGTGCCCATCGCCACCTTAACCGAGTCAATTACTAAAATCTGAATGAGCAGGGGTGCATATGCAAAAGTACACAAAGGGGGAATGGGGACTATTCCCCATCATAATTCTTCTCTCTCATTTTTTGCCTCTCAAAGCCCACATTTCCCACCGCTTGCTTATATTTCTCTTTTCAGTTTTTCAAAATTCCATCATAGAATCTTTTGCAGCGAATGCGCCAACACAAAATCGAACTGCAACTACCGTAGGTGGAATATCGACCGCGCCGGAGAGACAAACGACGCAAGGGGCAGAGAAGCCTGCTTCTAATGTCTAGTTCTACAAAATTCGGATTTCGACCCCGGGCATTAGATGTGAGCAAGAAGCTTCCGATCCGGATTCGAAAATGTCGAAAGAAGAGCCCGAAGGTCAAACGGACAGTGGCGGTGGCCCCATCCGGGATGGAGAAGGAGGAGGAGATGGTGAGTTCAGTGGGTGGAGCAATGGCCGCCACCCTCTGCTTCTCTGGGGTTCTCTCTTGCTCGCTTCACTCTCTCGCCCTTCCCATCCATTGCCCCGCCCTAAAGCGTGCTAACCTCTGAACCAATATGGATTAGGTACATCATATTGAGCTTGATAACCTATCTTAATCATGATCATCCTGTCGCTGACAAACCTGACTTTCAGACTTTCCAAAAGTTCGACCTAATTTTTTTGAAGTATGACCAAAAAATCGAAGCATCCACCTCAACCTCATCTTGTTGACATTCTGTCCCACTGACCGGGTCCAAATGCCAATTCCGTTTTTAATTATTCAGTTCAGGGCATTAATAGTCTAGTCCACGGGAAAATTTAGTCATCCCATATACCCACGTTATGTAATTACATTTGGGTTTGGCACTAGTTGATTTTTTAAATAATCTTTCCCACCAACTAGGGGGAACCTTATGAAATTTTTTGACTTGACATTTCGGTGAGGGGGTTTTCTGCCCTAATACCCTCCCCCTCCTAATTAAGAATTAATTTTAGGAATCGCATCTGCAACAGGCAATTCTAGCGCAGAAAGCAACATCAGCAGGCGATACTGTTGAAAATCATGTTATTCCCACTCCTAGAGTGTAAGTGATCCTTAACAATGTTATTTTTTTAATAGTCAAAATTCGATTTTTATACATCAAAGCTTATTTTATATTTAATTAACCACTATTTATCTCAGGAGTCCAGTGGCGTAGCCAGGGGGGAAGGGGGGGAATTTCCCCCCCCCTGAAATTTTCAAAACCCAAAAAAATGAAAAGGTTAAAAATGTTTAAAAACAAAAACAAAATAAAAATGTTAAAAATTTTTTTGGAAAATTTTTCAGAAAAATTTTTTCACCAAAGGCAAAAATTGGTTCAATTTCCTTAAGAAAATTTGATAAAACTCCAAAAAATTTTCCCCGGCGGCCCCTATCGGGGCCGCCGGGGACCCCCTCCCCCCATTCCCCCCCCTGAAATTTTTTTCTGGCTACGCCACTGCAGGAGTCCCATATTGGCTTATTTGTAAGAAATTTTTTTAAGGGGTACCCTGCTTACAAAAATAAAAGTGCTTTTTGTAAGCAAATGCTTATTTTTTACCGATGATGAATTTTTCAAAAATGCCCCTATAATTTCATAAAAATGATAAAATTCCTTAAGAAAACAGACAATTTTTTCAAAATTTTCTCCGGCGGCAAGAAACAGGCAATTTTTCAAAATTTTCTCCTACGATAGGACCGGCTCCGATAGGAGCCGCCGATATCCCATTAGTGAATTTTCTCAAAAAAATTCAATTTTCTTAGAAAATGGCCGAAAATTCTCAAAATTTTCTTCAGCGCTAAAACCAAAAAATGATCAATTTTCTTAGAAAATGGCCGAAAATTCAAAATTTTCTCCGGCGCCGAAAACAAAAATGATCTATTTTCTAAAGAAAATCAGAAAAAAAGGAAATAAATATATTTTCTTATGAAAAAACCGAAAATTTCAATTTTTTTTTCTCCGGCGGCCCCTATCGGGGCCGCCCCCCCCCCGTAAATATTTTTACAAAAAAAATTTTTTTGAAAAAATAAGGTCACAAAAATGATCAATTTTCTAAAGCAAAAACAGAAAAAAAAGAAAATAAATATATTTTTTTCTTATGAAAAACCAAAAATTCTCAATTTTTTCTCCGGCAGCCCCTATCGGGACCACCGCCCTCCCCCCGTAAATGTTTTTTACAAAAAAATTTTTTTGAAAAAATAAGGTCCGCAAAAATTCATATTTGCATCATTTTACCTTAAAATTTATTATTTTTATCACCAAAAAAGATTTATATTGTTTTTTTAATACATGCTTATTTTCAGAAAAAAAAACGGGATCCCTGATTTATCTGATTTGATAAATGGATCAAATCATTTGGTTGATTTGCTAATTTGTATAACTTACCCTTTCCACTTTCCAACTTTTTTATAACAATTTATTTTTTCCTTTTTAATTTATACATTGTAGATCCACAATCAATGCTGATGAATACAACGCGATATATCAGGACAGATTTTTGCCTAAAGGCAAAAGGCTCATCAACTTTATTGGTTTCTTTTTGTATCTATTTCAATCAAATTCTCTCCTTTTACAGATCATGTCCCTTTCTTCCTCACACAAGGAAGTTATAATGCAGATTCAGAGGATGAAGAATGGTTAAATACAAGGAGAACTATCGACATCGATGATTTTGAACACATCATCGAAAGGCTTGAGATCGCCTCACAAACAGATATCATCCAACCAAGGTGGAATTAGTTAAAAACTTAACGGGAAACAATATTTCCTTAAAAAAAAGTTAAAATGCGAATCAGAGCGTAGCCACCAATCAAGGGGATCTTTCCCCTCCAAACCGACAAATTAAAAATTTTCGCTGTGCAACAAAATGTCTACTTCACAAAATGTCTACAAGGGTAAAATTATCAAAATGTCTACTAATAAGATAAAATTATTAAAATGTCTACTGATTAAAATGTCTATTTTCAAAATGTCTACCAGGCTAAAATTTTTTAAAATGTCTACTAAAAGATTTGTTCGAATTCNGACAAAAGAGTGACGGATTTTGTCCTTTTGGATGACATCGGAGTTGAAATGTACCAGAGGGACAATATAATCAAACTCCAAAGTCTGATCTTAAATCAGTTCCAGGCTGATCGTTTTCGTGATTTTTTGCGATATTCATGGCATAAGGCGGGCTATATAGGGGAGGGGGATTTTGGTGAATTTGTCCACCCTATTCGTTATTGTTTTTCACCGGATCTTCCCAATATTTGCGAATTTGTCGGGTGCAATAATGCAGTTTTATTGCGTTGTGCCCATTGTGAAATGTCCATTTGCTTTAATCACTTTTTTGTGGATTACCACATCTGTCATGCTTAAATAAATCAAATTGATTTATTTTTGATATTCTTGTTTAGAATTTACTCATAAAAACAACAAATAAGGCGGGAAAAAAAATTTACCACATGGGAATCGAACCCACGGGTAAAAAGGTGAGGGAGGCTAGCGCACAACCCCTTGCGCCACCTGCGCACTGAAGGAAGACTTGATGTTTTTGACCTAATTGCATTGCTATTATGGACCGAATTTTGTTTTGGCCATATCTCTTGGCCCATGGGCCCGTTGCAAAAATGAATGTCATTTTTATTCAAGACCCATATATGACCTATCCAACGGTGTGGGTTTCGTTCAGAAGTAGCACGATCAATTGAAATACTTCCCTTAAGCTGGGAATTATCAAAATATCTACTGATCAAAATCACTGGGCATCGACAAACTGTTCTAAGATTTGGAAATATAATTTCAAAAAATTTCGTTATTTTTGAGAAATATTTTGTCGTTGGCACTGATCCAGGGACGTGTACCCAGGATTTCGGGATGGGAGGGGGCAGTAGCACAAATTTTTCGCCGAATTTTTTTCTCCGGCGGCCCCGATAGGAGCCGCCGGAGAAAATTTTGAAAATTTAGGCTATTTTCATAAGAAATTGGTCAATTTTTTGGGGGGGGGCAGTTGCCCCCGTTGCCCCCCCCCCCTAGGTACGTCCCTGCACTGATCTGATCCCAACAGAACATGTCAGAAGGGCATTTGCATTAGTGATTGGTAGTGCACCTGGAATGGAGGTTTTTTTGGCGTACGTAGCCCGAGTTTATATCGGCCTCACCGAATTCGAACAAGTCTTGGGGGCCGTGGCATTCACCCCCAGAGCAGACGATCGGCGGAGCGGTTCCATTATTTTGAGCGGGGAACGCGATTTGACATTTGGTGGTTCTAACAGATTTAAATTGTATTTAATTTTTTAGGAAGTTCTTCAATCCGTCTCAATTGCAACGAACAATCGGCCAGTTCAATGAACAAAAATGGATCAATCATATATGTATAGTTAGGTATTATGAAAATTTTCTATTGGATAGACATTTTTATCAGTAGATATTTTGATGATTCCCAGCTTAGTAGACATTTTGATAATTTTACCCTTGTAGACATTTTGAAAATAGACATTTAATCAGTAGACATTTTGATGAGTAGGCCTTTTGTAGCCATGCCAAAATTTTTCAGGAAATCGGGGAAAAAGGCAAAGAAAAAAAATTTTTTTTAAATAGGTCACAAAAATGATCTGTCGACACAAGGGTAGGCCGACAGTGAGGGAAAGGGGGGACCAACTAGGACCAGAAGGGAAGGGTAAAATTCGTCACAAGTGGTGGAGACCGACAAGGACGAAGGGGACCGAATAGGCCAAAAAGGGAGGAGGCAAGAAGACCGAGCGAGGGAGAAAATCAGAGGGAAAGGGATAGAAGACAAGGGGGTGGATGACCACCGAGGAAAGGGGGCCAAATTGACCAACGGGAGGAACAGACAAATAAGAAATACGAAATGCAAGGAATTTTTTGTTTTATTTTTTGTTTTTATTCTTTTATTTCTGGAATGAGAGCGCAAAATGTGAGTGTTAGATCGTCCGAAAAGTGAGAGCGAGGAAGGGATCCAGAAGAGGCGTCCGAGGGTCCTTTTATGCAGCCATCCGGGGGAGGGGCCAGGTCCATCCGCGATAGGTCGAGAGTGCCACAGGGGGGGGGCGGGCCAGGGAGAACCAATCAGGCGAGAGCAATCCCCCAACCCTCGTCCTCTCACTCGCCTCGGGCAAGCACTCACTCCTCTCCTCCCCGTTCTTTCCCTTCTATTCCTCCTTAGTTTCCTCCCACTCCCTTCGAATGCGGGTATGGAGACTGTGTCCATTTCGGCCGACACAGAAGAATGTGAGGTCGATCACGGGAGTACACGGTGCTGGTTCGATCGTGTCACATCCTTAACTCTATTACCCGCTGGCCAAAGGGTAGAATTGGGGTTCCGCACCCCGCATAATGTCCCCATGGGTTTGGTTTCATCCACTCCAAGGGAACTGGACATGGAGTGCGTGAAGGAAACTAAGGGATGGACCAGATCCTACCGCCCTAGTTTTTCATCGATAATCCGTTGCCCTGGGGCGGGATCTTGCTCGGCACCTTTTTGTGCTGAAATTACGCCAAGTCAATCCATACCCGAGCTCACCGAAACTTATCCCGGAATAAATTTTTGTGCCGAAGTATCTGGTTTTGTCCGACAGGGTTGCTTATCCCCCAATTACGCTTGCCTTTTTTACCGGATTTCGGCCCAACCCGTTTCCCCTTACATCTATGAGATATTCGGGTGTCCCACATGGCAATTCAGACTTAAATTAGGGGTAAACTTCGAACTCAAGGACTCATTTAGGACCAAGGAATTTATTCTATTCCCCGGGGTACCCCGTCATTGGCCGGCCGTGAATCTTACGATCACGTTTTTCCCGGGTGGCATCCCTCCCCTCCCAATTCTGGGTGAAAATTTCATTGCTAATGGCACCCACGCGCCCTTGTTCCCTGGTACCCCACACAACTTGCCTGCGACTCGCCCGCGGCAGCTCAGAATCTAAGTTGTACCCTGTCCAGAGAGATGTGTCAATCATGCCAAGTTCTGCATGAGAGGGGGATAGTTAAGTGCTATTGCAAACCCAATAAGCTGGAAAAAATTATGATGGATCCAATCCGTCGTTTGCCCAATTCGATGGGACAATTCCGGATCAATTACGATTGGGAGAAGAGTCGGGTGTGGGTCTCTTACCCTTTTTCCCCGGTCAACTTGATAGTTAAGATGACCAATACCAACTTAGTACTCCGGCATTCGCCAACAAAATGTTCCATTTCCCCCGGGTTACTCTTGGGATGTCACTCTTGCAGGACCGGTGGCCGATTTAACTACACTTGTACCTCTTCAGATGGGGAAAATTTTGCCACGGTTAATTGCACCGATGGCACCTTTTGGGTGGCGGAGGTGCACCTCCAAAGGTCACTACAGTACTATGGTCCTAACCTGGCCCCAAGCAGTGGTCGCTACAACATGTACCGTAGATTGTCTGGGGGGTCAAACTGCATTTGAACTGGAGGGGACATTGATGTTTCTCCCGATCAGGGATGGGGATTTCATGCTTATCAATTCGGGGAATGGTACAAAGGGAAATGTTACTGGGGGAATAACCTTTCCAGTACTAAAATTCGCGCTATTCCAATCCATTGAGCATTTTCTTTAGAAAATTGGTAATTTTTCGGTTATTTAAAAGATTTTATCAAGGGATGCCGGAGTTATGACATATGACAACAAACCCTTTTATAAGAAAATCGGTCGTTTTTCATCATTTTTCCCGTTCTTTGAAAAAAAAATTATGTATCAAGGAATCAAGGGACGCCGGAGAAATTTTTAACATTTCAAACACTTTTTAAAGAAATCAGTCATTTTTCGTTTTTTTTTTATCTTTTCCCTTCTTCCGACCATTGGATTTCACGCTCAGAGAGATGTCAAGCCCAAAAAATCAAAAGTGTCTTCCTGTTAAATTTTAAGGATTTTTTTAAGGAATTTTTTTTTGAAAATTAGAAGAAAACTGACCGATTTCCTTTAAAAATCGCTAAAATTTATTTTCTCCGGCACCACCTCCCGACGATAGGGTGATTCCCCCAAGACCAAATCCTGAACATCCCTGGTCGCTGTTTCACGTTTAGGCACAGGCAGTTGTCAGAGACTTCCATTTTTCGTTTCTTCATAAATTAATCAAAAATTAAATTGCAGAAATGCCAGGGCACTCCTGCAACAATTTGATCCTGGCCTGGTGGACGATGTATACGACTACTGGTTACAGAAAAGAAAGGTTTTAGCACTGTTATGTTTCATTGATCATTTTTCATTCGCATTCAGCAAGCTGCCTCCAAAAAGGGTCGTGTTTCCATGCTCATACCTCGACTTTACACTGACCATCAACGGCGTGACGAAAAGTCGCTGGTCAACCCTTACACGGCTTTTCGGCGGCGGTTGGACAAAGTGCAGACGCGGAAGAAACAGCGAGCGGAGCTAATGACCTATGAGCGACTGTTGCAAATTAACCTGGCCATGAAAAGGTCAATTGTCCTGACCAACGCGATTGTGCAGCGAGAGCGACTGAAGCTGGCGGTGGTGGACATTGAACACTCCCTGTACCAGTTGCAGTACAAAAGGCGGATGGACAACGAGGAGGTGGACGAGTTGCGCCGGCGACTGGTAGAAGGGCTAGACCATAGAGCAACAGTCGCTGGAACATCGACAGACACCACGGCGGCATTAATAACAACTGCTTCGTCCTCCTTTCCCATCGACTCTTCCATTCCAGACAGCAAATGCATTCGGAGAAATGCAGAGGTTTTCGGATTAAATGTATTTAATTTTAAAGGGATAAATGTTCAATTATTCTGAAAAAATGTTATTTAACAAAAGGGATTTAAAATGATTCAGTTCTGGAACGCCGCCGCTCAATCGGTCGGCTCGTTGCATACGATTGGGATGCCAAGTGTCAGTGACGATTCGGCTGAACTGGAAAAGATCGCCGCTGTGGGACGGAACTCAAGTGTTGATGGGCGGTACCAGTTCAGACGCAAACACGGATGCCGATACCGAGCACCACAACCCACAGCGAATTTGTTAATCGACAACATCTCAAAGGATGTGCAACAACGAACATTGTCTCTCCCGCCCCTTCCTTCTCACTACCATCAAAATGAGCTTACCCCATTTCGGTGCTTTTCAACCAGGTATTAAATTGGAATAAACCTTATTAGGTGTGCAAAGGAGGTCAGCAGTAGCGTTAGGCTTAATCCCCTTCCCCATCGCATTTCGCAAGTCCTACTTCTGCGCCCATACACACGTTATGTTTTTAATCACTCAACGGAGATATTATATATTGATGGAATTTTTGAATGGTGGAATTTGTTGCATTTAGGTTTACACAACAAATTGATCAAAGCGACAGCGATGGTGAACAACAAAACCGCTCAACAAAGACGGTAATAAGCGGTTTCGTCCGTAGGCGAGTTGGCCGAGGCGGTCGTGTGCTGATTGATCTCTTGCGAGTCGCTCCTTCCCCATCTCCTGACCACACCAACTAACTAAATGATGTTCTGTGGTGATGCTGATCTCTTATCTCGTTCCGAGACTAATTTTTGAGTTCCTCTCTCTGTTATGTTCTTTTCCACACTATTTGCTTTTTCTGCTGTTTTGTTGTTGTTCTTTTTTCTTTGTTTCCTTTTCAAAATTCTGTTGCCAACGCATTTTGGACCTCTCACTCCCTCCCTTTTTTCATCCCTCATCTTCTGTACTTTACAATTTTTTACATTTTCCCCTTCATCCTGACCGTCGTCTCTCATTCGGCTCCATTACGGTGTAATATTCAAAAAATCAGGATTATTTTTTTGTTCTCTCATTATCAATTGTGTTTTCGCCTTCAACTATAAAAAAGAAAGAGAAGCTGATGAGATCATTGGCTTATTAGCTATTAAGAAAAATGTGTATATAACGAAGAAATGAGATCTTTTTTAACACGGATTTGCCCCTTTTGTTTCATTCCAAATAGCAATAATCGGCCTTGTTGTGCTAAAATTTTTTTAGATATTGGATTAAAATGTGGAATGTCTTAGGATCCATACCATGATAAGTTTATTGTCGACAAAGTAGAAGCTATCCGATTTTGTCTCAAAGGGGCTATTGGTCATCTCTTCGACTGAAAGGAAGGAATGGTTTCTAGTTATTGTAGGGAAAATAAGATATTTACTTAAGGATTCGTTGAGATGGGGAATGTGGTAAATGTGCTCACAGGAATTTCTGGAATTCGGAATTATGAATCCGAAGTCAAAATCAAAGCTCTTCAGAAGACGATCACGAAAGTAGTGCCGTTCAATCATTCTGTGAACATAAGTAAAATGGGAGTAAAGTACGGGGATCCTGGAATTTTACCGAAAATTGTTTATGGGTTTGTCGCCCACCACAAACTCCATCGTTGCTCCAATGTGCCTGTACAAAAAGTGGATTTTATTGCGTGCTGCATAACAGGCGCGTATTTAGGGGGGGGGGGGGGGGGGACACCGGGCAGACTTTGGAGAGAGTTATTGCGATTCAAAATTTTTCATAAAAAATTCTATTTTTGTTCTGATTTTATTCGGGTTGGTTTTCTTGTTCTGTTCTTATTTTGTTCTGAATTTTCAGGTCTTGGGGGATTCCCCTTCCCGCCCCCATGTTTTCCCTGGATGAACCCTATTAAATCAGGCCCCATAAGTAATTTCTTAATTTTAAATTTTTCGTCCATCTAAAAGTTCTTATCCTTTATTAGCCAATGTAAAAAAAAGATTCTCACCGAAGTCGGAGAAATGACGGTTTGAAGTAGTACCGAATGAAACGTGGCGTGAAGGGCTTGTCCTCCTCCTCGTCCTCCTCCCCGCGTTCATCCGCCCCCTCCTCCTCCCCCACATCTTCCGTCTCTTCCCCGTGCGAATTTTGGTCTAATTAATAAGTTTTGATAAATTTCCCATAGGAAGGACTAATACCAACCAGGTTTATTAATTTCGAACAGCACGGACTCGGAGTCAATGTCCCGCACTTTGAACCGAACAAACTCGATATCTGTCAAGGGCACGAAAAAAATAATTCGACTAAAATTTATTTACTGTAGACATTGTCCTCTGGGCGGCAAAGGAAATCTTTAGAGAATTCAAGGGGCATAAATTATTCATTTGGACTCAATTCACCTTCAGTGATACAATTCAGTCTGAGCACATCGTCCGGGCTGATCACGTCCTTGGTTCGCAGCTCAGCCTCTGTGATCGGGCTTCGGATGATATCTGCTGCTGCGACCCCTCCACCCTCATTCCGCAAATTGTTGGTGTTGTTCAAATTGGCCATTTCTTAAATGGCAATTGTCTATTAAAGAACATAAATCAAATAATCCCATCATTCATTCAATTCTTATTAACAACTCAACTAAAAATGTAGAGAAAAAGTGCAAAAAGTAAGTAAAGTAAAAATTTATTTATTTTTGCTTAAAAATATAAATCTGATTAAAGATCGAATCTTGGTGAAAAAGCGGATCCAAAAAATCCAATCTCGAGGACTATGTGAGCATTAACGATTGGGTTCAATGTGTGATGCTAAAAAAGGAACAAACCACTTTCGTCCGCCGTGTGGAATGTATGGTTTGGTTCGTAGTTCCTATGGTAACACTGCGTTGAGCTAAAATAGGGAAGAAATTGGCGCGATTAAGGTGGGAAATTCCATGAGCATATACAGTAAGAATATGAAATCTGAACCATTAAATTGATTCAAAAAAAGACAAAAGAAATTGTTTATTTATCATAATCAAAAATGGAGATTGCTAATATAGACAAATAAGTACAAAGGGTTAATGTTTGGAAAGAGAGGTGAATGGATGAATGAATGATATTTCAAGAATGCAGACATCAATTAAGTCAAAAAACCAAATTGGTTGTAAAATTCAGCACGGTGATTTTTAGTTTATAAGTTGCTTCAAATTGCATTTGAAGTAAACTACTAGTAATATTATGATATCCATAATTCTAATCTCGAAATAGCATTCTATACAATCAAAGGAATAAATTAAAGTATGCCCAATCCAACAAAGTGCAGGCGAAGACAACCGATGCGAATGATCGCGCCGTTCCACAGGACCCGAGACTTTGAAGACGGCGAAATCCCCTCCGCCCTTAGATTTGGATCCAAAAGTAGAAGTATGGGATCGTCGCCATCATCTCCGAATTTATGGCAATCACAACTCGCGGATTCTCTTCTTCTCTTTCTCCTTTTAGGATATCGACCAACCTCGTCGATAAAGAGATTAGCTGAGACCATTTCAAAACAGAGTTTGGTCTGAATTATCATATCAAAAAATCACTTTCAAATTCTCCTTACCTTATCAAAAAATATCAAGGCTTGTTGTTTCTCTAGAAATTGGCAGGAAGTAAATCGACTAAATATTTTATTTTTGATAAAAAAAGGCAAATGGAATGGATAATCACCTCAAATCAATGCCATGAAGTGAATTCACGCCTAAAGGCCCCAAAGTGACAAATTCCGACTGAATCGGGATCAGATAGCGACTGTTTGCATTATCTCTATCGGCGCCAGATAAAATTTGCAACGCAGCAAAAACGGGTAATTTCTTGGAAAAAAGGCCTGCAAATAAGAAATCTTAAGTTTTTTGTTTGATATCATTTTACAAAATACTAGGATTAAATCTGAGTCGAGTGGTAGTGTCACCAGAGATCTTCGAGGTTGCAACTCTATTGTCCACATTAAGACTAAATAAATAAATTAATTAAGAATACAAATAAAATCCATTCTGCCCACCTTTTCACATCAATTCCCGACTGATTGTGCATACTCATGAGTGCTTCAACTGCCTCTGCGTATCTGACATCATTCTGCGCCGAAATGCTGCTCGAACTGGTTGATGCCACCATTTCTAGCTCTTCTTCATTTTTTCCATTTCTTAGATCATGTACTGGGTCCTCCGTTCTCCTAACATGGTTATTGATCGTGTGTGCCCGTGAGTAAGCTGCCTTGATAAGCTTGTCCACTTTGAATTTCCTTTCCGTTGAATTTTGTTTTATCCTTCGATTTTGTTGATTGTTGTTTTTCATTTCTTCTGCTTTTTCCTCCTTCAATTTATTGCAAAAATCCATGATGACATGTTTAGATTTGTCGGATTGTCCACCAGATGGTAATTCCGTGTGCTTCTTCCACAGTGCCATTCGATCCGTAATCCGCATAGAATTAAGGAGACGAGAATCCTAAAGGAAGAATTAAAAATAAAATTTAAAAGAATAATATGCGCACAATGAAAGGTTCGATGTGGAGAGCGCACATCCAACGTTCATTTGGAATGGCAGTGAAGGGTGGGTTAGGACAATCAAAACAAAAAACGGCATCGCAGAAGTCACAAGCAATCATCCGTTTTTCCACAAACCTTATTTTTCATAATTTTTAGGAATAAAAAATAAAAATGAAAAAAAACCTTCCACAATAATAGCACTTTTTCGAAGCCGGACTTATCTCTTCTCTCGAGAAAAGTTCGTCAAATGGTAGTTTATAATAGCATTTATCGATGTCCAATTTCTCGATGCTGAATTCCCGAGCATTTATAGCTTGGAGAGCAGTGACAAAGTCAGAAAATTCCTCAGATGGCTTCCCATTTTTGCCAAATAATCGAAGCTGAAACTGCACTATGGAATGGTTCAGGGCATTCTCTCGCTCTTGCGGGTCCTAAATTCGTTTTTATGCATTTTATTTCTAATTTTCCCCACCGAATTGCACTTCAGCCTCTGCTGGTGTCGTTCATATTGCATTTCCACCTCGCACCGATGACACTTCCAATCAGACTGTTGAGAGTTCCTGTTCGTGTTTATCGGCAACGATGGAAAATGGCAAATGGAATGGAACGCGGACCCGCAACGGGCACATGTGTACAGTCGTCCGCCAATCAATTCCTGAAAAATAATTGGGATCAAAAAACCAAAAAATAAATAAACAGACCAAGCAAGAGCAGCAATATTGACTTGAGTCAGGACTGGAACGAGATGAAGAATGGTTAGAGCGCTTCATCGGACTTTGAAAGGCTTTTTCAATCTCGTGTGCAAGACCGACATCTTTGTCGTAAACTATGGCACCTTTTTTGAACTTCGATTCGTAAAAGAATGTCATATATCCAAACAATCTAAATTGTTTTTGCTTTGATCCATTCATTCCGATTAAATTTAATAAAAATTAATATAGAAAAATGGTTTTTATTCCTATTAAAATGCTCTTATGTTAGGCGAGAAATTTATTTTATCAAGGCAGGAAAATAAGTGACACGTATTGGTATATTATATAGGAAAGATAAATGAAAAGTCGAGCATCGATGCAGAAAAGAAGTTCAGTGTATCAGTTCAAAACAAATAGGGCACAAAAGAACAGATAAATAATAATTTATTTATTATTAATAATGATAATTTATATTGGTCGAATAACGAACGACCTCGTCAAATTCAATTAATCTGTGCCAATAATTGGGCTCTGCGCTCCGTATTCTGAAATAAAGCCCGTACAAGCTGTTTCACTTGAGCGGCTTTCAGCCATAAAGCCAAAGGTCCCGTTCCATCACACCATCGGTGACC
This sequence comes from Rotylenchulus reniformis, assembly GCA_001026735.1. Lineage (NCBI taxonomy): Eukaryota > Metazoa > Nematoda > Chromadorea > Rhabditida > Hoplolaimidae > Rotylenchulus > Rotylenchulus reniformis. Next base: position 59,878 of record LDKF01000161.1, on the reverse strand, counting down.
GATTTCCTAAGATTTAATTTGCATTTTTTTGGTGCTTAACAAATGAAATTGATAAAATCACCGCCAAATTGCCCTTCAGGCAAAAAATGATCTCCTGCAATTTATAATATGGCTCTTCACACACTTTTTGAATGGTTGGTTGACCATCAATCTATAAAATAAAATTTTTAAAAAAACATTTAATTAAATTTAAGAATACTAACAATCATTATCTGCTTGCAGCGATCGAGCAAAGTGCTGAGCAAATCGGCAGAAATTTCCGCATCGCTGGAGGCGATGTCTTCTTTGGAGAGGATGATGGCCACCATCAGTGCTAACAAATGGGAGACGAGCTCACCAAGACATTGAGCCAATACAAAACCTGACATCACCTTAATTTTGAGAATAATTCAAATTACACAAATTATTATAAAATAGAAATTTCAAGAAAATACTTCTCGCCAAATTGTCGCGGTCTGCTCTATCTGCATCATGCATGCATTGATTGTTTTCAGGCAATGTTTATGAACTTTATCATCACGTAATCCAATGAAAACTGAAGAAATTGATTTAATAAAAAAAGTTTATTTAACTTACTATCTCCTTCGCCGATCATAGCAGAAAGTTGGCGACGTGCTTGTACAATATGACGTTCCAACATTGAAGCTGCTAATGTCCGTAATTGGGTGAACATATCGGTAAAGGAACAATCTTGTTCAGAGATCTAAAATCTAGAATAATTTTTAAAATGAAAAAGAAATACTTTGGAAACTTTCATGATGTTTTGCATAATGTCCGATGACAATGTCATTAACCGGTGCACAATAAAATGACAATTGTTGAAAAAGATGGCTTAAATGTTTTAAGTTCACAATCAATTATTAATAAATTTTTATCATTTTTACAATTATAATACTAATTTTTACCAGCCATTTGAGGAACCGATGTGAGCGCCACTCGGTGTGCGTCTGGCGCTATTGTAACAAACATTTCAAGAATGTTTCTGGCCGTTGTGACTAATCGACAAGCCTCTAAGTCTGAGTCAGCTTCGGCTGCCGAAAGGAGTACCTCATGAACCAAATTAATGAGTTTAAAGGTGGATTCACTTAAAATGGCAAAATTATTTTTTAAACATTGAAAATATAAACCTAATCCTACAACGACGAAATTGGAAAATTTTGGTATGGTATTTGTCCCATCTGGTGCTTGTTTCCAGATTGACATCTTCGTCATCCGACTTAATTTTAAGCTTTTCGTCCATTTTGGCCAAAATGTCTCCTGATTTCTCCTCCTTGTCATCATATGCAGAACCTACCTATAAAATTAAAAATATGAGCTTATTAGAAAAGGGGTGAAACCATGGATATTTATGGTAAGAAATCTGTCTAGATGGCTTAAATAAGCTTTTCATTCTGTACCATACCCCCCCAAGTAAAGTTATTTAAAACAGTTAAATTTAAATAAAAGATAAAATACATTGTTATCAACTTATTTTTTACATGATATTGTTAAGAATTAGAAACAAAATAAGCCGTTTCTTGGGAGTATAGTACATGGTTTTCAAAAGAGACCTTCTTCCAAATAGCACTGAAATGGTTGTTTTTTTTACGTTTTATGAAGTTTCATTAGTAAAGAGGTGAGGAAGTGATTGTGGCATACCGCCTTTTCTTAGGGTATTATTTTTGTTTCTAATTTTTCGATTTTTCATCTTCTTCTCCTAATCTCCGGAAATCATAAATTTCGAATTCGGGGAAGGGGATTAAAATTTTTTTCACAGAAATCTCATATTAAAGTGGTTTCATAAGCTCAAGTTCTTTACCTCCACAAGTTCAATGTATGGTTGCTTGATAAGTCCTCGAGCAGTGGTAATGAAGTGATGGCATCGTCGATCCACAGAAATTCGCTCGAAACTATTGAAGAAAGTTTCAAAAAGATGATCGACTGGTTGTAGGAAGAAACCTTGCTCCTAAATATAGTTAAATTTAGATCTTTATTAATAGTATAGTATGTACTCTTCGCTTTGGAGGTGCCAGTCAAGATTTAGCTCTCCCCTCCCCTTCCAAAAATTAGGAAATAAATGCTAGCTAGAAACCTAATTTTAAAGAGTACCATTTAATACCTTCATAAATAACAGAAAATTTTGCGTGAGTTGTGCAAGTTCTGCATATGTAGCAGCCGATTTTTGTTTTTCGAATGGAATTGCTGGTCCAAGACAACCCTTCTCAAGAGTTGAGATCAGCTGTGCCGAGATCATTGATCCAAACAAATCTAATAGTGTTCTATCGTCAGCCCTTATGTCTTTGAAAGCTGTTTGCAATGACCCGAAAAAATGTGTGAGAGAACTAAAAAAAATGAAAATTATATCTCAAATTATGTTAAGAAACTCACTTGAAAACTGCGCTGGGATCTGGTTTTTTGGTAGTTTGCACATCCTTCTTGATTCCAAATGTCATAGTACGTTCAGTAAATTTGTCCGTTTGAACTTTAAGCAAAGATTGATGCGACTCGGCACTATAAATCAGTTTGAGACAGAATTGTTCCCAGATGGCATCGACCATTTCTTCAAGCCGCTCTTCCAGCATACCGAGTCGATGCATAGCAGAAAATGCCTTAAAATGTAATTGAAATTGATCCCCTCATCCCCTCTTCTGGGAAAAATATTTATTTAATTAAAATCATTATGTAACGATATTAAATTTTCATATAGCAATCCACATATTATTTATGATAAATAAATTTTCATACATCAGTAGCAGCTTTGAGGTTGGGGCAACTGATGCTCATCACCAACATCGGTGGAGATACCCTGTTATCATCATTAAAATGAATAAAAGCTTCATAGAAATCGACTAGCCGCTGATATAATTCACTTTTACGAGTTTGAATCTCAGTAAAAAGCAGAGGCAAAATACGCTCATTGACTGTCTCTAAGTAGTTGAAGCTTTCCTACAAATAAAATTCGAAAATTATTGTTCATTTCATAAATATTAAAAATGATTTAAAGAAATTCTCACACACACCGATTCCAATTTCGAACAGAGTTCTTCCATGCGCAAAATGATCCGTGTATTCGCGAGAGGGTCAAACTCCGATTGGTCACCCGTTGGAAGCAGCCACAGTGTGTTCAAATACTGCTCCATCTCGCTAAGAATCGTTAAACGCTCGATAAAGTCCTGAATCACTTCCAGCTTGCGTTGGGGCGCATCTTCCTAAAAATGAACGTCGTGTTGGAAAAAATTAAATTCAACTCAGATTTTATCGGCAATTTCCAACCTTGATTTTGGCGATATTTTTTTCAACATTAATCAATTGTGCATCCAATTTATTAAGTTTTTCTTTTCCAGTTTGTAATGCTGATTGAATTTTTTCTTGACAATCAGCGAGACAAATGTAACTTGGGACAAAATCACGATATTTCAGTTCAATTTCTTTAGCAACTTCATTGATGGCTTAAAAAAGAAAATATTAATAAAATATAAAGTTAAACTTACATTTCGAGATTTCTTGTTCTAAATCCGCAATTTCTTTTTCCATTATGTGTTGCCTTTTACAGCAATATTGATAATTTTAAATTTAACTAAATATTTTTTATCTGTAATTACAAAGAAATTACATGTAATTTATGTAAACTTAACTCGTTTCGAATTAAAATCAGCACAAAAAATCTATAGAATAGAAATGAAATTCTTTTTTAAGATCATGACTTTAAGCAGTCATGATCTTAAAAATAAGCATTTCGCTGGGCAGTGGCGTATCCAGGATTTTGCCATGGGGGGCTGATTTTTGAAAAAAGTCAATTTTTTCCTTCCATAGGGGGCTGAAAAAATAGTAAGTTTTTTCAAGGAAATTTCGCTGTTCTAAAGGTGCCGGCGGCCACGATAGGGGCCGCCGGAGAAATTTTGAAAAATTTAGACCTTTTTCTTAAGAAATTTGGTCATTTTTTCTCTCTGTTTTCCTTCTTTTTTTCAAATTTTTTGGCCATGGGGGGCTGCAGCCCCCCCCCTAAATACGCTACTGTCGCTGGGGCGACTGCACGAAAATAAGCATAATTACAAAAATTCACTATAAATTTCTTTTTGGATAATAAAAATCTTAAGGTAAAATGATACAAATCGTGGCGCGACTTTTGCGGACCGGACTTTTGCGG
>LDKF01000161.1:33089-55652 GCA_001026735.1 Rotylenchulus reniformis | reverse complement strand
AATGTCGGGTCCGCAAATGTCGGGTCCGCAAAAGTCGGATCCGCAAAAGTCCGGTCCGCAAAAGTCGGATAGCCGATACAAATATGACTACGATAAAAATTTAGCAATTTTTGGGCTTGTAAAGATTAGGAGGTGCCGGCAGTCCCTATTGGTCGCCGGAGAAAAATTTTGAAAATTTGAGCCCTTTTCTTTTCCCTTTTCTGCCTGCGGTCCCGATGGGGGCCGCCGGGAAATTTTTTTTGAAAAAAAATTCTGAATTTTCTTATAATGGTCACTTTTTTGGGGATTCATTTTAATTTTTAGTTGATTAACCAGCTTTGAACCATCGTGAATATGAGCGAATTTCTTATTGGAGAATGCTATCATATTTAACACATACAGGAAAAGTGAACGAACAGGGAAAAAGAAGTCAGCTCAGCTTCCGCCTCATAATAACGAGGGATAAAAAATAAATTGAAACTTTACTAATATTCGATTTCTTGGCTGATATAAAATCCGCGTCAGAAAAATGTGCAAATCCCTTTAAGCTATAATTTTTTGAAACGATTTTATGCAATATAAATTTTCCATAAGCTGATCATACGTGTACTTTGTTCTTTTCAATTTAACATATGGAAATAATCGCTTCGATAAATTATAGCCTCAAATGAGGAAGCCAGATTTGCACATTTTTCTGACGCGGATTTTAATATAGGGATGAGCCTTTTCTTGGTTCACCATGACCATGATCGATTGCGTGGGGTGGGATTCGAACCGGCGCTCATTTGGGTGGAATACAGCAGGTTGGCTGTTCCATTGTGCTAGATGGAACGCAGAGCAGCGAGAGAGTGAGGGAAGAGGAGAGACCATACATTTGCGTTTTCCACATTTTTGTTGTTTTAGACAATTCCTGTGAGTGACTGTGCGCCTGTGTGAGCCGTGTTTTTCCTCTCTGTCTCTAACTCGCACAAAAACACGCGATTTGTGCTTTTGCTCACCTCTACATACACCTACCTACTCCTACCTGTAATACTCCTACCTACATATAAACTACTAATACAAAAATGAAATTCCTGGAAAATACTCTAGTATTGTTTTTTCTACCCAAATGTTAGCGGACGTGCTACAGTACCAATGAGCAGTCTCTCTCTCGTTTCAACGAACACTTTTTTTCGTTTCAAATAAAAAATCCATTCCTAACTTTTAGGTAGAAAAAACAATTTTACAGTACCCCCTATTTTTTGAAAAAAAATCGAAGACCTAAAAACAGCCCAAAATCACATCCTAGGGGCATTTTTTGATGCTGAATCCGATTCTGACGTCCATTTTGACGTCCTGCGTCATCTGACGCACTTTTTTGACGTCGAAATTTTTTGACGTCAAATACCGCATTTTGCGGGACCTACATGAAATGTGTTTTTCGAATTTCTAGACGAATCTTGGCTTTTTGGCTTACTAGGCGAATTTTGGTAGCGTAAAAAAAGAGGGTGCTCTTAGTTCTGGACAGTGTTGATTTGGACAGTGTTGATCTGGACAGTAGTTGATTTGGACAGAAAAAATGGATTTTAAAGTAAAAAAATCTCTCGAAAGTTCATATGATAAGTACAGGCACGTAAATATTCGAGTGTCGGGACTTCGCAGAATACCGAAAGCCAAAATACCGACACATCCAGAATACTAACACCCAAAATGCCGACATTTTTTTAAACCCTAGACCTGCGAATTTTTCTAAAATTTCAAAGTTTCGTTTAATTTTTTGAAAATCATAGGCCTAAGCTATGAAATTTTGTAAAATCAAAGGACTAAATAAGTCAAATTTTTTGGAAAACCCAAGCTCTATGATTGTTTTCAAGGCTTATGAATTTTTCTATAAATTATTGCTTAAAAACTTTTTAAACCTTGGCTTATAAAAATTATATGAATGAAAATTATAGATCTATAAATTTTTCTTGAAAAATTTGGGCCTCTGAATTTTTTGATAAATTTCCCAAGGATAGGTTTGAAATTTTTTTCAGAAAATTATATAATTAAAATATTTATTATAATTAAGAAATATTTAGAAATATTTATTTCGTTCAATTTTTTAAAAATCCATATTCACTGTCCAGATCAACTACTGTCCAGAACAACCACTGTCCCACGGCGCGTCAGCATGGGCGTGGATATAATGCAAACTAATGGAAATTATCGCGCCAAATTCAAATTTCCGTCGAATGGTCACTTTTTTACCCCATTTGGCAAATCGAGTTAAAACCATATTATTTCTTGAATAATAAAAGGTACTTCGATGCATTTCAGTATTAAATGATAAAACATCATCTATTGCTTACATCTACTATCGAATTTTTTCGAATGTCTTTATAATTTATAAATTTGAGTCAATTTTACTTATTATTTTAAATAGACTGTTTTGATAAAAATCAAATTTTGAGCCAACAAAAACATAATATGTTTAGATAATAGAAAAATGAATAGAAAACATATTTATCTATAAGATAAAAGAAAAATCGGATTAAAATTTGTATTTTTAAAAAAGTTGGAGTTTCTGTAAACTTCGAAATGTTAAGATTCTTCTATTTTCGCTGTAAAAATGTCCGATTTTTGGAAAACTGAATCTGCCAACGTGAAGCGCGAAATCTAAAAAAGTGAAGCATTAAATGGAAAATTTTTCGGAACTAGAAAACTCCAGAATTCATTCAATAATAATTCAAAATTATTCGACGCGTAGCGGATTCGAACTCGGACTCTTTTCCCTTGTAAATCTAACATGCACCCAATTGAGCTAAAATGAGGGAGAGACAATAGAGCGCCCATCGCTCGTTGGGATTGACGCGCCGTGCTGTCCAGATCTCTGGACACCAAAAAAGAGAGAACGGAAAAGAAATTAGTATGGAACAGAATTTCGCTTCAAAATTTAGTTGAAAAAATGGAACATTTTTATGGAAAAATGGAAAAAATGGAACATATATATAGACATAGGCATATACCTAAAGTTCGTTTTTCCAAATTTCGTTTGAACCGGGTTATCTTATAATTCAGACAATACTCTTCGTTTCATAATTTTTCGATCGCCCAAAAAATTTGCAAATTGATCTCATTTGGCGACGAAATAACTTCTCACAAAAATAAATACTATTTAACGCGCTAAACTAAAATCGAACCTTTATATGTTTGTGTTAGTATTTTATTTATTAATTATAATATATATAGTTATATACACTACATACTGTAGATATACTTAATAGAAAAATCTTTTTGCTCGTCAAATGTAACAGATGGGATAGGAAGGGGAATTGGGTCTTGGGTGTGAGTCACTATGTATAAGGAATTTTTATGAATGAGTCATTTTTCCATCAATCAATTTCTATCGTTTTAGAAATCGACTAGCACATAGCGTTTCACCGCCATAGAGCCTGTCAACTCCCACACAAAATCTTTCGTGTCCAATTTTTATAAAAACGTTTACAACTTCTCCAATTTCGGTGTTTAAATTAAAATATAAATTTTTTCCTATCATTTAACGGATGGAATAAAAAAATGAGTTGGAAAAATGGATTTTATGAAGCAATTTTTATTTAATTTTGCTATTTGCTAGTTGACAGCTGAAACGCTGTGTAGCATATTCATTTCCGCTTGATATGTAAAGGAATGGTTGCGGTTGCAGCTAAAATATTTCTGGTGAAAGCCTTTTTGCCCTGCTTCCTGTTAACAGGTCAGTAATTTTCTTTCTTTCTTCGACATTTATAATGGCTCTATCCCAGTTTTTAAGGTCCAATTTGGGCTCAAGAGATTGACTCTTTTAATGAAAAGCTAATAAATTTTGTTCTGTTTTCTAAGCTTTTTTTTGAAGGGTTTTTTTTCACCTGTTTAAATCCTTATATTCGTTTTTTAAATTTCTCTTTTTAAAAAAGATCTAAAACTTCAGAAACCACTATATATAGATATAGAAAATACCATTTCCTTGAAAATTCGGATTTTTTCAGAGGAATTTGAAGAACAAGCCAACAAATAAAACATTTTTTCTATAAATTTTTGCCGTTTAAATTGGGCTAGCTTATGTTAGGTTATTTTAATTTTAAAAAATCAAATTTAACACCATTGTTATTGGTTGTATTCTAAAAATCCATTGGACCCTTAAATGCAAAAAGCCTTAATAATCTTGAGAAAGTGTTATTAATAGATTGCTTTTTTTAGGTGCCATTCTAAGACCAAGTTTTATTTCACTTGGTTATGTTATTTTGGCTTTGTTTTGCACCTATCTTCCAACTATAAAGAACAATGCACCGTTTCCAAGTACTTTATTTCATTCAAAAGTCCTGGAAATACAGTAACACAACTTTCCTTTTAGTACTGATTCGATTGTACACACTTTTATGTCTCGTCGTTTCCCTTATCACATCCGTTGGACAATTTGCTTATCAGCTTTACCAGCATTTGCTTTATCCAGAAAATGATGAATATATTGAACTTTGCAATACTAGTTCTACGGATTTTTGGTTGCGGCAAATTGGATTCATTAGGTTTTTGTTCAGTTAAATTCCATTTTGTTTGAAAATATTCTATGATGTATTACTGGGAGTGACGAAGAAAATAAGTGGCAAATGCCCATCAACGAATTTTAATGAAATATTTATTAAAGTTAAGAGTGTAAAAAACAATATTATTTATTTGATGCTAACAATAAATATGAAAGCATGCACTTTTCATACCTATTCCTTTCTCTCCGTTTAGAGTCCCAGGTGCCACCCATGATCCGATTGCACTGCGCTTGTTTATACCGGAATTATTTGCTCTTTTCGGATCTCTCATTACTTTCATTACTTGTGCGGTTTACCCAACAGATTTACCTCCATTTGATCCAATAGAACGCACTCCTTTGGAGCAATCAGAAGAGCAAAATCTGGAAACAGAATTGTAAAAACAAAAATTCTAATGCAAAGCAATTTATTTATTTTTTTTTACTTTTTTAGGACACATGGACAAGAAAATCAATTAGTTTCAAATCAGACAAATGAAGAAGAAAAAGTCACGGAAACCATTATATCCGCTTCAAAACGAGCCTCGGACACTTGCATTGTTTTTGCCGTCTGTTTGGTGGGCATCATTATGGTGAGTGATGATCCACGCCAATTTTCCATCATTTTCTCGCTTTAAGCCTTCCATTTTGAATGCTCCCTACTTCATTTTCATGCTTGTCATTATGACTTGGTGGGCCCTCTACACACCGCTGACGCGCTCAACCTTCAATACATTGAAGAGAGCATTTATCATGTACTTGGCATTGCATTTCATCGCACTTTATGCATACCAAATGGATTGGTTTCAAGAGATTCTGCCTGCTAATTCCCTTTTTGCCAGGTATAACATAACGTTTCAATAATATTCTATATCAGCATTTGTATTGGTGATACTTTAAATTTGATTTTTTAGACTTCTTGGATTTTATGCACTAATTTCTCCTAACAATTGTGAGCGATGGTACGACTTTACCCTCAACAAATCAGAATGGATTCCTTTTTTAAATTTTGCTGCAATTTTATTTTTACATTACTTATTGGATGCCCAATATCGGTATGTTTGATTTAATCATTAAATTAAAATATTTTCTTTTCAGATGGACATTTAGTGGAGTTAAAAGTCGAATATCTAAAAGAGCCGTTCAAAGTACGGTAGTGAGCGATTCGAGCCAACAGGGCGTGAGAATTCTTAACCATAGGGAAAATAAGTGGTGACTTTTTTACATTATTCAGTTACTTTCATCGCCTGCAGCTGATCAACAGGAGTTCACGGATACTATTCCCCTTCAAAGGATTACTTCCGAAGTGATGGATCGACAGAAAATAAGCCAGCTTATAAAATGTTTGTTCCCTTTCATTTATTTTTTTAAATTTGAAATTTTAGCCAGACGAGAGAGCGAACCCGGTTTCATACTCGTTCGCGCCTCCCAGGAATTTCTCTACTTCAGTCTTTATCATTGTTATGTCTTTGCATTGCTATCAATGATGGTGCTATTTGGGGGATTCCAAGTTTTCTTATTAATATTTATTTTTAGATGTGGGCGCTTCTCTATCATTCTGTCTTTGGGCTTCTCTTCCTTTTGCTCACCTGTTTCCTATGGGCATTGGTCAATTCTCGAAAATGGACTTTTACTCTATCTCCTTTTCTACTTGCTTATGTTGAGGTGTTCCTATTCCTAATTCCTACCATTTATTTTTTCAAATAAATTCAAAATTAATTTTCTCCTTTTAGTTCCTTCTCCTGACTCAATATGTATTCAGTATGAATTTGCATAAAAATGAACTCCATCTTTCCGAGTTATTGGAAATTATTGGCTTTAGACTTGAGCAATCCAAGATGGATGCATTTTTGGCGCTCTTCTTTAAGGTAAAGTTTAATAATTTTAATAAGTTTATTTCGGTATTTTTCACCATTCATTTCATATTTTTCGCCATTTTTTCGCAATAGTAAAAAAAGACCCTAAGCAGATCATTTTCCCTTGTCGTTCCCCCCTCCCCGAGCCCCAAAAATTGAAAACGGATTTTTTCAAATTTTTATTTTTTGGAGGGCTCCGAGAAAGAGGGGGGAGGCGGACTGGGGGGGGGAGAGAATGATGTGCTTCCAAAATGACAACCTTCAAGAATGTGTAGCGGATGAATAAGCTTGTTTTATAAAAAAGATTATTCATTCGAAGAAGATTCCTGAAATTATTTCAGCATTGCTTCATTTATCATCTGTTTTCTTTCTAATTGTCGGTTAAAAGGCATTATTTCATTTAAAAAAATTTTTACAGATTATTCTCAGTATCCCAATTTTCGTCCTTTTGCGATTGCATTTGCGTGAGAATTATTACAATTCATTGGGTGAAGAGGCTTCTCACCTTCGACATATCAACTACGGCACTTTCAACCAAATTCACTCCGAACCTGCTATGCATCGGAAAAAACATTTTCCCCATGGGAATGAGGTGGGTTTAGCAGTTTATATTTGCTCAGCTAGTGCAAATCAATTTTTCGAAATTCAATTATTATCGAACATTACACATTCCCTTTCAATTCAAATGTTTAATATTAAGGACCCATTTGCTTTCATTTCTCAACTTTTAACCAAATATTGGATCTTTTTGGTGACATTTTGCATATTGCTAAATTCGCCGATTACTGGTGACAAAGATCATGTTAGCCTCTTTTCGATTGGATTTTTTACATTTTTCGTTGTCCTCGTACTTCTACTTGTTGTGAGTATAATTTTTATGGGATACTTAAATTTTTAAAATATTTCCTTTTAGGCATCGTTTCGTCTTTTTCGAAAAGTTATCTTCGGTTTCTTCACCATTTTGATCATTTATTCCTCCGTGGTATTGGTGTCAATTTATTGTTATCAGTTCAAAGGAGTGCCAAAATTTTGGGCGAATTGGACCCACTTAACGCCATCCCAATCAAAGGACATTGGACTAATCGATTATGAAGCGAATGAATTTGGGTAAAATTGATTCAAACAGTTTTTTAGTTTACTGACTAACTTTCTCATCAGGAAGCTTTTTGGTCATCTGACTAAACTCATTGCATTGATCATTGTTACCATGCTACAACTCAAATTTTTCCATAACCCTTGGTCTAAGCTGGTCGATCAACCTATCGGAATAGTACAATCAGATGTTGAGACAACAGATGGTATCGAAAGAGCGGCGGGTTCGTGAATTAAAATCGCACTTTGTTGATGGATTTCCCAATTCACGATAAATGGACAATGCAAAATTAAAAATATTTCTTCCAAAAAATTAAAATTACTTTTTGCCTTATGGGTTTAAATTTTTCCCTTCAGACATATATTCGTTATAAAATTATTGTATGTTTTTGCACTGTCCACTTATATTTTGCACATGCATTCAATTTTTGTGTCCGGACATAACACTCGCCAGACAAAAAACCTAACTTATTAGATCAACTCGTTTCTACCCTATCTCATCAGCCACAACAATTTGCCATTTGTATTCAGAACCAATTTTCACTTTATGATCTCCCATAAACATTATTTTTTGCACCAATACATTCTTTTTTTTCATTTTCACCTTTGTATTCACTCAATTATACCAATTTATAATATAATCAGTATATTCATGATGATAGGATCTTTGTTTAGAAATTCGAAGAGCAATGTTGCGTGCCTCCGACCTTTGGGCCAATTGCAAGGAATTTTTGTGGCGTTTTGCGGAGGTGCACCTTTACCGATTTATATTGCTTGTGCTGCTGGTCGTTTGCTTGGAACATCACTGCGTGCTCAACTTTGTGCCGATTGTTTTTATCGTCATTTCATTATGCTCGCCCACAATGGCACATTTCATCTCTTTTGCGCTTTGTCTATATTTGGGCACTCTATTCATTGCACGCCGAATATACCAGGTGGGTGCAGTCATGACCATCCAAAAAGCGGTCGGGGTCAAGTGGGCGCCGCCGACTGGGCGCCAGTTCAACTGGGCGCCAAAGTATATCAAACTCATCAGTTCATTTTCTTTAAAAAATTTTTGCTATAATATAATAGACGAAAAAATAAAAGAAAATGATATAAAATAATAAAAAAATTGGAGTTTGATATATTAAGCTATTGTTTAATTGGGAACATGGTTACGCCGGGTCAATAGGTGCGGGCTGAAAGATTTTAACTTTTTTTTATGCACACTGGGGACAACATAAATTTCAAAATTATGTACAAGTATATGAGGCAGGAATGTTCAATAGGTGAGTGCTGGATGATTTTTGATTTTTAAATGCAAAATTTTTTAAGCCCCCCAAGGGTACCATAGATAGCCGGGACCATAGATAGCCGGGAAAAATATAGGGAAAAATTTATTAGAGGATTTGACAAAACATAATTAATGAAAAATATATACGAATTAATTCGTCAAATCAACTAAAAATGAGAAATTAACAATGTTATTTTTAATTTTTTTAAAAGGAAAATTTTTTAAGCCCCCCAAGGGTACCATAGATAGCCGGGACCATAGATAGCCGGGAAAAATAGGGAAAAATTTATTAGAGGATTTGACAAAACATAATTAATGAAAAATATATACGAATTAATTCGTCAAATCAACTAAAAATGAGAAATTAACAATGTTATTTTTAATTTTTTTAAAAGGAAAATTTTTTGTAAACAGCAAATTTCAAAATATTTTCTCATATTATGGCGCCCAGTTGAACCAGCGCCCAGTTGTACCCCGCGCCCAGTTGGCGGCGCCCACTCGACCCGCTCCGTCCAAAAAGGGGAATGATCGACCCAAATTTTTCCAAAGCTTTCTCAATTTTTTTTTGAATTTCCGACATGGTTCCTGAAAAAAATAACTTTTTTTTCTAAAATACCCCACCAAGTGGCCCCCATTTTATAGAGGGGATACACTTTTTTGGAACTCTTACTAAAGAGGATATGACCTTTTTTTACTATGTTAGTTTTTTGGAGGTGAGGAACCTGGGGAAAGGGCAAATTTTTTTTTCGCGATCAAGAGATAACCGGCACTTCTAAACATCCTTGGGCATGTCCGAACATGGGTATTTTGGTATCCCATGTCAACTATCAAATCATTGTTTGCTCATTGTTCTTATTCAGCTAAGCTTCATTCCACAAATCAGTGATTTTCCTTCTGTTGATCACCATAGAAATTGTAGTTCTTTACATGCTCGGTCAGATTTTAACACAACAGAGAAATGGGTCGGGTTGACGAAGGAGATTGGACCATGGATTGATGGAGATATCAAGGTGAATTCCATTTTTGTTTGCATATATTGGAGATTTTAGGGCTTCATCACAATTCTCCTACTTTTCGGGATACAATTCGCAGTTAATTACCGACAAAGCCACCATCGCAAAATGTATGGACAACCCGATCCGGGATCTGGCATTCTTTTCCCGAATTCAAATCCCAATGACTTTGATCGGAGCTTGAGAGATTGTGGAAAATGGTTTCTCAACTATGGTTTTTATAAATTTGGCGTCGAGGTAAGATGGTTTCCAAATCCAATTTTATATTTTCGTCTAATCCCATTTTTACTATTTAGTTTTCATTTGTTGCGATGGCCATGGCCGCTTGGTTGAGAATGGACATTTTGGGCGCTATGTTGATGATCTGGCTGTTGGCACTGATTCCAATGCAACGGAAGGGTCGCAAAGTTCTTTGGCCTTTCCTTGTTTTATATCTGGCCATACTTTTGCCTACCCAATACGCAATGTCGGTCGGACTGCCATCATATTTATGCATAGGTGAATAATTAAATAAAGATAGTGGGATTTCTTTTTTTTTACCAATTTAAAAAATGGCAAATAATTTACATTATTTTTATATTATCTTACAGTTTATCCGTGGAGTTGGATACCGATGCCAGCTCAGAGTTTTCTGGCCAACACCGTGCACTATTTGCAGGACAACTTTTCTTACCTGCTCAGCTTAGCAAGCTACAGTATGCCGGTGGATCGTTTCGACGGGAACATCCTCATTGACTTTGTCCTGCTCGCAATTGTCAGTGCCCAACGACGAGTATTTGAATGTGAGAGCGAAGACCATCCTGGTGGATGCAATGAGTCCATCTACAGAAGCGGCAAACCTCAACTCTTTAAGGAGAACCCTCGTTATGATTTTATCGTAGAACAGAGGTGAATATAAAATTTCAAAATTTTACGAAAATTTTTATTTTTTTAAAGAAGTTTTGTCGACTTTTTCAAGTACATTATCTTTATGTTCGGTCATTGGATGACTCTGGTAACAAATATGATATAAATTGTTCATCATCTCATTTTTTGAAGATCATGGTACTATGTGCAGGACTTGGTGGTACATCGCTTTTCGCTCTGGGCTATCTGGTTATTGCCTTCTGGATGCTCTGGCAGGGCAATAAACTGTACACAATGCACAATTACCCAAAAACATTGGCTCGTTGGAAATTTCTAGCCATTTACACCGTGGCCGTGATGTTTTGCAAAGTTGTACTGCAGGTAAATAGGAGTTTATCAGTATTATCTAAATTTTATTAATGGATAAAAATCCTCTGGTTTTTGTAGATTATCGGCTGTGTATTTGTTGTATTGCTTTTTGGCATCTGTCCCCTGCAACAATTGTTTGCCATTTTTTGCGCCAATCCAACCGCAATAGACGGGTTGAATCATTTTACCGATGAAAATTCCCAAAATGGAAATACGAACATCACAAATATGATGAAGGAATTTACCAAATGCGAACATCCGGGTCCCAGTGATAAGGACAGCGATAATCCGCCTCACAAGGAAGCCATGATAGGTTTTGATGTCCTGGCATTTGTGTTCATTGTGTTCCAACTTCGCATTTTGCATTCCTGGTTCTTCCAAAGGTGCATGATCGAGTTCCGCTGTGAAGTTATTCAAGCCAACAGGTGGGATCTAAATAAAAAATTAATTCGATCGGGTTGGATCTGATTCCGATATAAAGTCTGAAATGTCCATTTTCAGAGGTGCCATACTAATTAACCAACTGATCGAGAAGGAGATGCGCGAGCAGACAGAACAACAGAACACCAAGCTTCGCGAGATCAAAGATCGAACAGCTGCGATTCGGAAACGCTATGAGGAGCAGCAGAGGCGGAGTAGTGTTGCTTATTTCTTGCCGCAGACATACGCCCAAGGTTATTATCATTTAAATTTAGATCTAACTTTTTTAAAATCTTATTGGTGCCTCATTTTGCGATTCGAATTTCTTATCCCAATTATCTTCCTTGGAATCCTTTTTTCTTGAATATTTGGCATTTTGTGTGTTTTTGCACTCCGGTTTATTACCACATAAGCTATAAGTGTGTTTTCGTTTTGTGTCAGTGCACAGTTTATCACCATCATTCACTCGTATCGGACGTCGTTGCCTGACTTTTGACGAGGACGATCCCTTGCCAGGCTACGATCCACATTATTCAGATCTGTCATCCGTTCCTGGTTTGTCGCTTAATTGGATTTTTTGCTTGTTCTGTGCTTAAATTTTGTTTTTATCTAATTTTGCATTTATTTCATTCTTTATTTGCCTCTACCCCTTAATTGCTTGTATTTTTCCTTTTCAAATAATTATTTTACTGTCTTTCCCTTTCGCTTTCTGCCTTTACTTCTATAAATGAAAATTAATCAATTGATTAAAGCTATTTAGCGAAACGTGCTGGCGATTATTACATGTTTGATTCCGAGCCAAATGTGGATGAATTAATTGAACCAATAGAGACCTTTGTGCCGGAAGGTATTGTGCGAAAAAAAGTTTTTTGATCGAAAAGGAATTTCATTTCCCAGTGACTCCTGGTGCTGGAGACTTTGACAAATTGGATCCTGCCCAACTCCTGCATACTGCGCTGGGCAAGGATTTTGACCTAGTCGGAACTTTAAGTTCGGTAGAGGAAGCCGAAAACATCAAAGATGAAGAGTTGAGGATGATCGCAGCCGTGGCACCGTCCAAAAAAGCGCGTGAGATCGCAAAACGAACATTGTACAGGCGGAAACACCAACAAGAACCGATTGGATCTTCAATTTTGTTCGCAGAAGAAGGGGAAGGAGAATGTGTTCCATCAACCTCAGAAAGTAAGATTCATTTCGTTACAAAGGATTTTTGATTTTTTAAAATATAAATAATTATAAATCCATAAACTATAAACAAGAGGATAATTTTTAAGCACAAAAGGATGACGAACCAGATTTTCCATCAATTCTACCCAAGAAACTTAGCATCAAGAAAGAAAAAGCGGATTCTGATGAGTTGACAAAATCCAGCGGAAAAGAAGAAGAGGAGGAAAGAGCAAAGACATGGAGTAAGTAATCAAAGTCCAAATAGGAAACCCTTTTTACATATTAAAATTTTATTTAAACTTTCAGCCCAAACAGCCGAATCTCTTTTACTTTTTGTTTGGAAAATCTTCCTAGCTTTGCTTGACTGGATTTCTGCCTTTTTGAATCGGAGGTCGAGGGAACACAGATATGTGGAATATGTGTTGCACAAAGAGAAGGAAAAGCTAAAGGAGATGATGAGCGATGTTCGTCTGATTTCCAGAAAAATTTTTCCTTTCAAATATTTAGGAGCTTTATGACGGCCAAATACCAACCTCAAATATGCGTGAGCGTTGGGAGTCACTCAACATGCAATTGGTGTCCAGCGAAGCAGATATTCGAAGGTCCATTTAGTTCAAAAAAACAAATTGAATGAATTTTGATTGAGAAGATATTTCTTGCTCAATCTTTATTGACTCTTTATACATAGGTTTTATTTAATTTTTTATTTAAATTTCAATTTTAGACTTGAAGACGAAGCCCACAATCGATGGGAGCAACGAAACATCTTCGCACGTTTCATCACCGCCGTGGGCAATTGCATCGCAGCGCATACGGACATAATCTGTTACTTTTTTGCGGTGTTTGTTCACGGATATACCGCCGGTTTGCTGACCCTTCCACTTCCGGCCCTTGTCTTCCTATGGGGAACTCTTGCAAATCCGCGACCTTCTAAATTATTTTGGATTTTTATGTAAGCATTTTATTTTTGCCTATTTGATTATTATTTTTTGCAGGATTATTTACACCGAATTCGAAATTTTGGTCAAATTTGCCTTTCAATTCGGGTTTTGGCCTTGGAATGGCGATTC
This sequence comes from Rotylenchulus reniformis, assembly GCA_001026735.1. NCBI lineage: Eukaryota > Metazoa > Nematoda > Chromadorea > Rhabditida > Hoplolaimidae > Rotylenchulus > Rotylenchulus reniformis. Next base: position 42,048 of record LDKF01000161.1, on the reverse strand, counting down.
TTATGAAGGTCATCAACTGTATAAACCGGAATTTGTGCTTGGTGTTCAGCGTATTCCCGGATTTGCTGTTCGCGATGTTGCGCTGCTCATCGCTTTGTTTTTCCATCGGTACAATTCATCACTTTTTTTGATTTTCTTGGTTCGTTCAGATATATGCTGAGAAAGTTTGGACTTTGGCGAGATGCAAGTTCGGACAGATTAACAAATGAATCTCCATCTAAGGCAGTGAACAATGTCAATAAGTCGGCAGATGAGAGAAAACAGAAAACAGAGATAACAAATCAGACAACTAGGGAAAATCAGGAACAAGTCGAGGCCATATGTTTATTTAAATATTTTTTACATTTTAAGATTGAACTCGATGTTGAGAGGGGTGATGATGAAAGTGCCTTGGACGGTGAGAAAAAGAGATCACTTCCACAAATAATTGAAGAAGTTCCACCGAGTGGAAGATCAGGGACAGCTCCAAAGGTATTTAAATGAAGATGGAAGCGGATCGGTTGATTCTTGATTCCTACCAATTTCTTAAGGAATTGCATACGAAACTCTTGGGACTCGGCATTTTCGGACATTTTATTCATAAGGTATTCATATTAATAATTATTTTTGGAAACTTGTAATCTCAATTTAAACTTTAATTCATCAGCTGATCTACCCGAAATTCCGCTACATTCGAGATTTGTATCCGTTGATGTTTTTCTTGGATGTATTTTGTATGCTAATCGTGGTGTTTGGCTATTCATCCTTTGGAGAGGGAGGTTCTGGCGATGTTGTCAAGGACATTCAGGTCCTTTATACTTTTTTTTAAATTATGTTTTATTATTTATAAGACCAATTAATTTTAGAGCAACCGAGTACCCATCATGATGGTAACCATCATCCTGATCCAATCGCTGTTGATCGTGATAGACCGTGGCCTTTATCTTCGCAAGGCTGTAGTGGCTAAATTGTTCTACCATCTGATCACACTCGTCATGGTTCATGTGTGGATCTTTTTTATCCTGCCAAGTTATACCGGAAAGTTTGTCGGGGAGGGGAATGGGAGAGATTTGAAAATTTTTTTTTAATTTTATCTTTTTAAAATCATGTCATTTTTCTATTTTCAGGGAAGTATTCTACAACAAGACAGCCAAATTTCTATACTTTATCAAATGCATCTATTTTTTAATTTCGGCTTGGCAAATTCGCAATGGCTACCCATCCCTTTGCATTGGTAACCTACTCACCCATTCTTACGGACTTATCAACATGGTCCTCTTCAAAGTGTATGTATTTCTATGAGAAATAATCTAACCAAATTCTCTGAATGTTAATAATCTAATATTACAGTTTCATGCTAACGCCCTTCGTGTTTGAATTGCGTACAGCAATCGATTGGGTATCAATATTTCAATTTATTAGTGAAATTCCACAGAAATTCAAAATTAAGACCTGGACCGATACATCAATGCCAATTTTCGATTTCTTCAACATGGAAAATTTCTACGCAGTTATCTACAATCTGAAATGCGCTCGCACCTTTGAACAGGCGTTTCCTGCTCCTAGGGGAGAAGCGAAGGGTCCGGTGATTAAGTACATGATGGGACTACCATTCATCATTGTGCTTATTCTGCTCGTTTGGTCACCGATTATTGCATTTGCTCTGATCAACACCATCGGAAAAGTCCAATCGCCCGACAGTGTGACGCTCACTGCGGGTCTGGAAGGATATCCGGTAAGCTTTCAATGGTTTTTTTGAAAAAGGGATACATAGTCACAACCACTGTCTTTCTGCATGACCAAAGATATAAAAAAATCGATCAATTTTAGCCTCTCTATAAAATGGAGGCAAAAGGCGGCGATGAGATTAAACAGCTCGAGTCCAATCAACTAAGTGAGATTAGGACAAAGTTCGGCGATTCGGCAGATCGGATGAACGAGTATAACGACGGGTTGGGTGATCGGATTCGGATGGCGCTGGCTTTTATCAACCAATATTCTCACACGGATGTGCTGGTCTGTATGAATTGAATTCTTACCGATAATATTGCATGGGTTTTCATTCAGAAAATCAAAATGCGTCCCGAATCCGAAAGTTCATGGCAAATTTCTGCGGAATCTCTAGAAGCACTTAGAACAGCCTTGAGGAATAACAACACAATTCGGTTGAATTTCAACCTGAAATTTACCAGACCAAGTCCGGACGGCAAGAAGGATCCGCAAGTACATTCCAAAACATTTTCCGTGGACGCGAACAGCACAGAAGTGTTGAGGGCCATTGACGATGCTGGATACTGGGTTTGTTCTCGAAATGTTTACTTATACATTTCATCATTGTAGGCCAATATTTCCTATGCATTGCCAATGTATTTATCGGTGCCGAGTCAAGGAGAAGTCCAGGCAGCAAAATTGTTGCATTTGGTGGCCCTGCCAATCAATGATAGTGTCGTTCGGCACTCGTACAACACATGGCGCATGAAACTGTCGCCCCAAGCACAACAAAATGCCTCGTATTGGACCAGTCAGATGGAGATGCCCGGAATCATGGCCCGATACAACATTCTTACACCCGAAAATGTGAATTACGGCGCTGATAGGTCGTTGCATTACACCGAGTTTGTGGCTTTTGTGGACCGAGTGTTTCCCTCGTGGTTGGACAGTTATGTGCAAGGAGGGTAAGAGCATTCCTTATCATAGAAAAAATAGAGGGGAGGGTCGGCCTGAAATTTTACGAAGGGGGATACCCTTTGAAGAAAACTTTGGAAATTTCGACCAATTTCTTTAGAAAATTGACATTTTTCCAATTTTTCACCACCGATTGACCCCCGCCTTACGAAGGAGGTGGGTACTCTTTTATAGGACCCTAACGAACGAGGGTAGGGGGGAGGGGGCGACCCCTCCCTATTTTTTTCTTATGTTCCTCATTCCATAAGATTCATTCGGGTTTCGAATTTACCCAACTTTAAGCATCATTCTCATGTACGCCGGTATTGTTCTGGTGGTCGGACGGATCATCCGTGGTTTTGTCTCGTCCCAACCGCTGGATGTGATCATCAACGAGATCCCGAACCCGGATTCCTTGCTGAAGATCTGTTTGGATATTTATTTGGTGCGCGAGGCAAGGGACTTTGTGCTGGAACAGGTCAGCCAAATGAACAATGATATTCTGATCAGGATCATTCTCAATGTTTGATCAATGTGTTCATGATTTCTTCCATTTTAAGGATCTTTTTGCCAAACTGATCTTCCTCTTCCGTTCTCCCCAAACGCTGATTAGCTGGACACGATATAAAGCCAAAACCGAGTGATTCCGATCCTAACGATTATCCCTGTTCTATTCGACCCTTCCAATCATACTCCTCACAAAAATAACCCATGTTTAGCGTATTTTCCTCACTATTTTCACTATATTTTTGAACCTTGTCAAATTTCATGACATTTGCCTTTTTGCTGCTAACTCCACTCATTCGTTCAACCGTTTTATCGATTCGCTTATTGCCAAGACTCAATCTTACATATTATTTTTGCTTTACGAAAAGGATGAGTTTTTATTTAAAATTACGCAACGCATCACCTATTCGTTCTTCCGTCCATCCAACAATAATTCCTCACAGACAAATATTTTGTACATTTTTTGATCACATTTCCCATCCATCTCATTCATCAACCCTCTATTTGTGTCAAAAGAATTTTGAGTTCCATGGACCACCGAAGAATTGTGAATTTGTTATGAAAAATGCATAAAATATTTTTCATTTAATTTTACATAAAATTAAAGAAATTATTTAGGACAAATGGCGACCGGAGGGAAATTGGGCTTTGGCGAGATTGTGCCTAAGCTGAGCCAAGTCACGGAATGGGACACAGTCCACAATCAAGTGGGTTGTGGGTCGGAGATCTCAATTGAATTTTGGTTTTATCCGCTATCTATGTCGAGGCTTGGCCAATTCAAGATACCTTTTGAATCGGACAATCCCAGAAAATCAAATCGGAAACGACGTTGCTTTTATATACCCTTGAATGATTTTTTCCTTTTGCCCTTTGGAAGATATATTAACAATTGCTTTTTGGTAAAAAAGGGCCTTAAAACCGAATGTACTTTCAAACCCAATAAATACTAAAAATTTTTGTTTAGCATTTGGACGAGGGCTTGCACTACAAAATTGAGCACACATGGGACGGGAAACCTATCCTTGAGCATGGGCCCATAAAAATTTGGATGCGCTGGCACTTTCGGAGGATGTTCGGACAGCCCCACAAACGCGTGATCCGAGTCAAAATCGAAGCGCCGTTATTGGACGATCCGGAGCCACCCAGCGAGTTTGCAGGCATTTGTGGAGATGTGAGTGCTATAGGGGGGGGGGAGGAGAGGTCGAAATGTAATCAAAAAAATATGGGAGGGACAAATCGCAACATTCATGGGAAATAGGCACGCTTTTAAGGTTTTACTATTGACAGTTCCTTTCCCTCCCCCACAACTTCAAGCTGTACAACTACGAATGCATTGAGTTGTTCTTCGCCAACGACAAGGGATATTACACTGAGGTTGTCCCTGGATCCATATTCCTAATAAGTTATATGAACCTAAATTGGCTTTGCACACAGGTGGAAGTTGGTCCCCACGGGCATTGGCTCGTCCTTCTGCACAAGGGCTACCGGCAATGCTTCAATTCGGGCGAAGAATTGCAATTGGAGGTGAAGAACGAGTGGAAGGGAAGCGACTGGCACTGTGAGCTGGAGGTCCCGCTGGCCTATTTGCCCGGAAGTAAGTGGTGGTCCAGAACAGGGCCGGGATTTTGCCAGGATTTTGCCACAGGGGCATCCCCTTTGCCCCCCCCCCCACCGAACCGGAACAGCTGGTTTCGGAACAACGGTTTTCACCGCCGCGGTTTTCACCGCCGCACTAGAAAAATGATCATAACTTTTTTCAGTTAATACATAGAGAAATGAGTTTGGTGTCAAAAAAATAGCCCTAAATGTTTGCTATAAATTTGCGAGAACAACCATCCGCTTTGGCCAAGTATAAAAAAAAGTTATGGCCAAATCATTGGCCAAAATCACGATTTTATAGCTTAATTTGGCCACAACTTTTTTTTATACTTGGCCAAACCAGATGGTTGTTCTCGCAAGTTTATAGCAGCCATTTAGGGATATCTTTTGATACCAAACTCATTTCTCTATGTATTACCTGAAAAAAGTTATAATCATTTTTCTAGCGCGGGGGTGAAACCAGGTGCACCCCCTTCTTATTACTCTTTGCCCCCCCTCTCCTCGGAAAATTTTTTCGTGACAGGCGGAATTCCCCTTTCCCCTGGATCGGGCCTGGTCCAAAAGGACATCACAGTTATTCGTTCGGTATTTTGCAAAAAAGAATTTCAAGAAATTATATTGCCTTTCTCTCCTCAATTGCTTCTGTTGATCCGCACCTTTAGATGTGACCAAGTTCAATGCCTACGCCTTGCACGGTTCTGGCGAAGATCGGCACTTCGAGTCGTTGTACGCTGTGACGGATGGCACAGTGAAGGAACCCGATTTTCACAATTTGTTATATTTTGGTAAAATGGATACGCGAAAGATCATCCCGGAGGGCTACAACAGGCACGTGTTCAACGACATGAAGTACGGAGACCTTTGGGAGGACGCAAAAAAGGAGAGCTGATCAATTCTTAATTGTCCCTCTTTTTGTGATCGGATTTTTTAAATTTAAATGATAAAATAAATATTATGAACGAATGAAATTTTTAGTTATTTTGGAATATTGAATACATTGATCTCTGAAATCACTCATTCGCACATTTGTTTTAGACAGTAAATGTTCCAGCCCAGCGGGGACTTTTGCGCTGCCTGCGGATCCATTCTTGCGCCTCCGTCCGAGGGGGTTCAGAACTTTGTCCAATGTGCCATTTGTAATTCCAAATGGCCCTTTAAGGGTTTGTTTGTTTTTCCATTTTCATAATAGTACGGATTCCGAATTCAGTTCGGGATGGCCAATTGCTCAGTCGGTACGAACGAAACTACGAAAACGCAACGGAGAAGGCGGGAGGAGGAGAGGCGGAGGAAGAGGAGGATGTGACGGTGGAGCACCAGTGCCCGAAGTGCGAGAGCACGACGGCAACGTACACGACACAGCAGACACGGTCGGCGGATGAGGGACAGACCATTTTCTACCAATGTGTGAAGTGCAAGTACAGATGCATAGAGTACTCGTGAGGAGGAGGAGAAATGCGAGAAGGATCAGAAACAAAAAGGAGGAAGAATGGGGAGGGAGGAAAGAAACACAACGTTAATGTTCCACAGTTAAATGTTATGCACAATTAAGATTGAGTCAGAGAAAGAAGAGCGTTTTTCTCATTGTCATCGGCAGGGAATTCAAATGCTTTTTTACGCCGAAATTTCATTTTCTATCCGTTTCTTATGAAAGCGGAGAATGAAAAAAGAAAAACTATAAACGCAAAAATTTTAAAACAAACACCGATAATTCTATAGAAAAATTTTACTTTAGTATAATGAGAGAATGGGAAAATTTAGTTTTAGCATTAAATTTTTGAATTTGGTTTTGAAACGATTATCTTCAACGATTTTTTTGTTCCAAAATAGGGCTGAGCAGAAGCACAATTGATGTGTCTCTGGTACAATACCAAGGAACAAAAACGAGAGGAAGAGAGGCCTGAAGAGACGATTGGGAGGGAAAGACGTAAACAAGCAGAGTGGCAGCTAGTCCACGAAGTGAAGCGAAGAGAACGACAGACAGACAAAGAAAATGAAATAATATTAATGCAGACAAACAGTACAAAAAATAAAAGTAAACAAGATGTGTGAAACTCCCGCGGAAATTGTGTTTTTGCTCACCTCTAGTTCCAAAATTAAAATACGGTGGGGGTCGTTTCATCCACCGATTCATCGCCTACGGTTCATCGCCCGTTGTTCTAGGGTCATTTCATCGCCCAATTGCAATTTTTACAGGCTAAGATTTCTAAAATTTTCAGATAAGAAGGAGGTGCACCTGGTTTCACCCCCGCGCTAGAAAAATGATTATAACTTTTTTCAGATAAACCTAGAGAAGTGAGTTTGGTGTCAAAAGATCTAAAATCTTCAGACCTAGAATTTTCAAAAAATTTGGCAACCTAAGATTTTCAACAAAATTTCATAGGCCTAGGATTTTCAAAAAAAAATCCACAGGCCACGCGTCAGTTGGACGAAACGTTAGTTGGACGGAACGTAGGGCAGCGGAATTTGAAATTTTTTTCTGTCGAAAGGATTTTTTGACACGAAAGCATGTTCTGCGATAAATAATTTATTTAAATGCCGATGGCCTCGGACGGCTACCTATCTGAGTCCCGAATGATCCGAGTACCGAAACAGCCAAAAATGATCTGAGTCCCGAAACCACCAAAAATCGTCTGAGTACCGAATGATCTGAGTCCCGAATGATCCGAGTCCCGAAAAAGCTAAAAATTGTCTGAGTCCCGAAAACCCTTCCGCGACCCTACCGCATCCATCCGGAAGCCTACTGCATCCATCCGGAAGCCTAACGCATCCATCCGGAACCCGTCCGCATCCATCCGGAAGCCTACGGCATCCATCCGGAAGCCTACTGCATCCATCCGGAAGCCTACTGCATCCATCCGGAAGCCTACTGCATCCATCCGGAAGCCTACCGCATCCATCCGGAAGCCTACTGTATCCATCCGGAAGCCTAACGCATCCATCCGGAAGCCTACCGCATCCATTCGGAAGCCTACTGCATCCATCCGAAACCTTTCAGCTAAGGGTTCCGGATGGATGCGGTAGGGTCGCGGAAGGGTTTTCGGGACTCAGACAATTTTTAGCTTTTTCGGGACTCGGATATTCGGGACTCAGATCATTCGGTACTCAGACGATTTTTGGTGGTTTCGGGACTCAGATCATTTTTGGCTGTTTCGGAACTCGGATCATTCGGGACTCAGCCATTCGGTACTCAGACTATTCGGGACTCCGAGTGGTAGCGCCTCGGACTGGGTCAATCCATCCCTTCCGACTAATTCCTGCTAACTCATCCCTGCCGACTCATCCCCGACACTATTCATCCCTGCCGACTCATCGCCCGTTGTTCTATTCTAGGGTCATTTCATCGCTCATCGTTCATCAATTTTTCGCAAGTCAGAGATTTCAAAAATTTCACGGCAAAAATTGTAAAAAAATTTCAGAGGCCTTGAATTTCAAAAAAAATCAAAAATTTTCAGAGACTTAGAATTTTAAAATAATTTCGGAGGCCTAGAATTTTCAAAAAAAAAAAGTTTAAAAAAATGCAAGAAAAAATGGGCGATGAAACGACCCTAGAATAATGGGCGATGAGTCGTGGGCGATTAATCAGCAGGGATGAATAGTGTCGGGGATGAGTCGGCAGGGATGGATTGACCCCCTACCGCGATGGCCTCTTTCTACCCATAAAATACATAACAAATGTTCGTTTCAAAAAATCCCTTATTCAAAGCGTTCTCACGAGTGGCTATTTTCATTTTACATATTTGGCTTAGATTTTTTTGGTCAAAGTTTTCCGAAAATTTATGGGTTTTCGGTCAAAACTTTCCAAAATTCAAGGATTTACAGTCAAAATTTTCTTAATTTTGCCTTTCTTAGGGATGCAAAATTGGTACTGTAAATACTGTACCCAAAACCCAGTACCAGTAGCCGAGGAGTAAGTCTACAGCACTCAGTTCTAAAACACTGGAAAAAGCTGAACTGGTTTTAACACTGTTGTGCGAAAAAACCAGTAGACAATACCTAGTGCACTGGTAACTACTGTACAGTGCCACTGAACTGTTTGAACTCTAAAATTTATTTTTAATATTGCATGGTAAATTGCACAGAAAAGAGCGTTGATTTTTCACTATTCGGTGATATATAAAGCGGAGGATTCCGATTGTGGGACACATTCGCCGCACAATTGACAACGGGGGGAAGGGGGAGGACAATGACAGCCAGCACCCGGGGGGGGGGG
>LDKF01000161.1:17565-29556 GCA_001026735.1 Rotylenchulus reniformis | reverse complement strand
TCCCATTCTTCCAAAGTCAGAAATGTTCCTCCTCCCCCTCCCCCGTTCAGTGTCCATTTGATTCATTCGCAAAATATTTTGATCTGATCGATCTCCCCCTTCCCTTTCCCTGTCCCAATCTGGCCCTCGTCCCCTTCCCCTTTTGCCCTTTTGCATATTTTTCCCCTTTCGTTGCTTTATGTATGCCTTAGTTTTGGATCTTTTCCCTCCCAATATTTCTTCCTTCGAGTTCACCTATCCTTTCCCTTCCTCTTTCTCCCGATCAGTTTTCCATTTTCTGATCAGTTCCTCCAGATGCTATTTTCGCGTCGCTTTGCAGGATGATCTTGCCCATTCAGCTCTTTGCGCTTTTCCTTTTATGTGTCGGGACTTCCCTGGTCGCCATCCAATTGCCTTACGGAGTGGAAGAGGGCGATGAGGTGGGTACACAACCCATTGATTGATCAATCCATTGATCGGTCACCGATTGATCAATTCGGCCACTGATCACTTCCATCTGCTGATCAGTCCACTTCGACTCATCTTCCCCCTCCCCAGGAACTCCGTTTCCCCGATGGCCCCGCGATCACTCGGCGCTCCCTCCCCAAACAGTTCAGCTTCTTTGAACGTCCCCACAACTCTTTGTTCATCTCCGCCAATGGCGCCGTCTCTTTTGACGATCCCTTCGGTTCGAATCCTCTGAAATTGGCCAAATCCTCCGAATATTCGCCCCTTCAGACCCGAAAGTCCAGGAGTTGGACTTGGAAAAACGGAACATCATCGCGGTGTTCTTTGCCCCCTCAAAAGACGGCAAAGTGTTCTTCCGGTCAGCCAAATTGGATTTTGTGGGCTATGGGAAAGAATCGAACTGATTTTCTACAGAAGCGCCGATGGAGCGAACCCGTTGGCTCGGGAATTGTCCGCAAAGATCCGCAGGGCATTCAGTGCCAACGAGTTCGAGGCAGATGCGGTGGTGCTGATCACCTGGGACGAAGTGCAGAAGCAGAAGGCCCAGGAGGACGGAAACACATTCCAGGTGGGCAAATCCCGGGGAAAAGACGGGGGGAGGGGGAGGGAGATATTGGAGATATTAGAGTTTCCAAATGAAACAGATCCATTCAGGAATGATCAAACATTTTCCCCTCCTTCCCTTGTATAGCTCGCACTCGCTGCCGATGCAAACGAAACCTTTGCCTTGCTGGTGTACAGCACCATACGCCAGGCGAAGGCGGAGGAACGCTTTGCGCAGGCCGGGTTCTTCTCCGAGGATGGACGCAGCGAGAAGCTGCTGAATTCCGGGGGACCATCCATCGGAGATGTGATCAAGTGAGTTGGGGAGGAAGAAGCAGAGATGATTTGATCAGGGATAGATTATTCGAGAGATGGGTGGGAGGAGTGATCGGGGTCAATCATTTTGGGAAGGAGGACCATCAGCGCTAAATTCGGCGTTCATTCCTCCTATTCCTGCATTGGACCCCATTCCCCTTCGTTCAGCGTGACCAACTTCAACGAGCCCGGCCTGTTCATCTACCGCATCTCCGGCTCCCACCCGTTAGACCCTCGGCACGGACAACGCGGAGCCGGCGGAAGTATCACCGGGGAGGAGGACTACGAGTACCACCAGGAACAGCAGTACGAGGACCAAATCTGTAAGGAAAATGATCTGATTGGATCAGATCGAACTGGGGGGGGGGGAAGAGGGGGGATCTGATCAGTGATCCGGGTTTGATCGGCAAAAACTCATTCAGCGGAATGTCCGCCGGATCCCTACCGGGACGCGTGTCCGCCCAACTGCAATGTGGTACTGGACGACAACCAATGTTCGCTGTGCATCTGCTCAAGTAAAGCGAACTTTCGGATCAGCGGATAATCAGCAAAAATCCTATCCTTTCCAGGCGTAATCTCTGAGAATTTGGCCGGATCAGCGTACTCCAAGCACCCATCCAACGGTGAGTTGGTTCTATTCAACTTTGGGTGTTGTTCATTAAAATTCATAATTGTTCCTTTGTGATCTTGGGTTCTTGGGCTGCTTCATATCATTCCTCGGGAGTGGGGTGGGTAGAGGGAACTAGGGAGAGGGATATACTTTGATCCCGATCAGATCATTGCTTCCCCCATCGATCGTTCTTTCCCTGATCTGATCCGATCACCCTCTCCTCTGTGCCTTTCAGAGATTGCCCCGGATCGGCTTCCGCGGCCCCTCCTTCCGGCCCCTCCTCCTCCCGCTCCTCCCGCGCCCGTCCGCGCCCCGGACCTCAGCTGCACGCCCCAGCAGGGCCGCGTGCAGTGCCACGGCAGTGCCAACTGCATCCAGCAGACGGGCGGCTACTGCTGCGAGTGCGACCATCCTGCCTCTTTCGGCAACGGCGCCGAATGTTTGCCGGCAGACGGGCCCCTGCGCATCAACGGCGTGTTCGAGGCGGCACTGAACGGGAAGCAAGTGCAGAGGACGGATCTGTTCGGTGGGTGGGCGGAGGGAGGGCGAAAATGGGAAGGGAACACGGAAAGCACTAAGATCAGAAAAGCAGAGATGACGAAAAGACAGGATAAAGCTGGATAAGAAGGCGGAAAATTTAGGATCGGAAGGCCATGAAAATCCCGAAAAGGACATTTTCCCGTTCAGCGTACATTCAGCCCCAGGAGGGCCAACAGCACACGGCGTTGGCCAAGATCCAGCCCGAGCTGGGCTGGTCCCTGCTGCTGCTGGACCCGTTGTCCACGCCCTTCGGCTGGCTCTTCGCCCGCCGTTCCGGCACCGATCAGCGGAACGGGTTCGAGCTGAGCGGCGGAAATTTCACGCGAATTGTCAACATCCATCTGGGTGCGTCCGAGGCCCGGAAACCCCCTTACTCTACCTTCTAACCCCTTTCTACTCCCCTTACCCTAATCATTTGGCCCTTGTGATCCCTAAATACTCCCGAACTTTGATCCTTCCTTCCCGATAATCCCCTTCCCTCCCTCTGAAGGAGAACGCTACACTCTGGTGATCCGTCAGGAATTTGCGGACCGTCAGTTCAACGAGTACTTCTCGGTCAACGTCTTTGTCACTGGCACATTGCCCGAGTTGGAAGGGCCTGTGCAGGTGTCGATTCCCGATTTTGAGGAGACATATCGTCGAGAGAGACCCGGTCAGTTCGGGGTTGCGCATCTGAGCCAAATCCGAGGGGAATCAGATCGGATGACGGCCACTTTCCAGGGACCCAATCAAACCAGTTGATTCCTTCTTTCTTGATCTGATCACTCTACCCTCTGGTGATCGATCGGATCCTGATCAGCCCCTTTTTCCCTCCAATGATAGGTCTGATCCGTGCCTACTCCGAACGATTCATTACCGTGAGAGGCGCCGAAGAGCGCAAGTTCCGTTTGACTACGGTAGGACAGGGACAGTGGGAGTCAAAGATACCAAAGGGTAGCCAATTCTCTTCCCGTTCAGGACCAGCAGATCCATTTTGTGGAGTGTCCCCACAGAGTAAGGAAAAGGGCATTCATTTGCTTTTGTCAGGGAAAATTACAATTTTCCCCAAAGGAACCAAAAAGTCCGAGCCAAACAACGGTCAAATTCGAACGACTGAATGCCAATTTCAACGAAGGCGAAAGTGTGGTGAGATACGCATCGCAAAGTCGAATTGTGACGGACCGAGGGGAAGGGACCGGGGGAGCGGAAGGGCAGGAGGAGGCCGGGCAAGAAACACGGGGACCGAAGGTGCGAATTGAGGGGGAGAGGGAAGGCCCGAAAAGGACAAAGTTAGAGATGGACCAGGAAAACACGAATTGGGGGACAAGACTCCGAAAATGGGGGAATTTATACATTTATTTTGGGGGCTATGGTCCCCTGAGCATGGTTCCCTGATCCAATCATGGCCACCCCGCCTCACAATCTTCCCAATCCATTCAAGGATGCCTGCTCTTCGGGCCGCCATTCCTGCACTCAGCCGAACATGGTCTGTTTTCCCCGTATGTCTTCGACCTGATTCGGCCTTCCCCCTCCCCCAGATTTGTGTGCCAACCCCTTCCTCTTACCGTTGCGAGTGCCGTCCGGGCTTCCAGCTGGCCCAGGACAACAGTGTGGAGCAGGGCTTTGCTTGCCAACAGATCGGTGGGTTCGAATTTGGATTGGGATCGGGACTATCGAAAACCGGTTCAGCTGTGGCCGCCGAATCTCCGCAGAACATTGCGCAACAAGGGCCCCCAGAGGAGCCGCGTGCCCTCCAGCCTGGCGAGTGCACTCGACACGACCAATGCCACCAGTGGGGTAAGTCCAAGTTCGGGTTTTTTCTGGTCGGACCTAATCTTTCCCCCGAAGGCGAGTGTGTGTTCAGTCCTTTGCCCGGCCATCCGGGCAAATGCAAATGTCGCGGATGGTATGTCGGCGACGGGCTCACCCACTGCGGACCTCCTGGTGGGATTTGGCCGAAAAATTCAAATTGGCATTTTCACACCGTAGAAGGACCACCCCCGCCACAGCCCCAGTCCATACAACAACAACAGCCCAGAGGTAGAGGATGATCCCCCGCTCCCCAGTCCAAATTGTATTTTTTCCCCTTTCAGGCTCCATTTGCCGGAGTGAGTTGCCAATCATCGGACAATGATCCTTCCGCTCCCCTTCTCCCTAGATGCATTCCCATAAAAATGATAGATTAACGTCAAAAGATAGAGCAAAAATTAGCATAACATGCGCTTGAATCCAGTTGATGTACACCCTCTCTTCTGTGCATCCAATGCAATTAGGGTTACACTAGGGCTACAATGCATCCGCAATCCGCGTCCGCGTCCGCAAAATTTTTGATGGGTGGCTACAATGGAAAATCCATTTTCTGCTCCGTTTTCCCATCCGCGTTGACAATCCGCGTGCGGATCCGTCAAGGGTGGCTACAATACATCCGTCTTAGCATCCGCGTCTGCATCCGTCCTTGCGGACCAAAATTCCATCCGCAAAATGGATTTTCCATTGTAGCCACCTAGAGTACGGACTTCATTGTAGCCACCCAGAGGACGGATGCATTGTAGCCACCCAGGAGACGGATGCGATCAAATTCAAATTTTTGCCTTTTATAATAAAAAAATAATAAATTCTTATAAAAAAAATAAATTAATTTCATTATACTTATTTTTATTCCCTCGATCCAACAAAAAAATTCCATAATAAATTTTAAAAAATTCTGGTCGAAAATTCTGGCCAAAAAAATGATGTAAAAATTTTTAAAAATTCTAAATTTTATTAGGTTTTTTAATTTGTGATTTTTATACGCATTATTTTTTAATAAATTTCAATTTAATTTTTAATTTTTTTNTTGAAACGAGAGAATGCTCATGAAAAAGTGGTGAAGAAAACGAAAAGAGTACACATGAAAAAGAAAAAGAGTGCTCATTGATACTGTAGCACGTCCGCTAACTTTTGGGTAGAAAAAACAATACTAGAGTATTAATATTTTATAATTTCCACTTTTTTGTTTGTAGAATTGTATAATTGCGAGGTTTTGCGGACGTTTGCGGATGAAAATATCAAAAATTTTGATATTGTCCGCGTCCGCAATCCGCGTCCGCAATCCGCAAAATTTTGAGTGATGTAGCCACTTTGTCCGCGTCCGCATCCGCGTCCGAAATGCCATCCGCGTTCCTCCGCGTCCGCGTCCGTCAAGGGTGGCTACAATGGGTGGCTACAATGCATCCGCGTTTGTAAACGCGTTTGTATCCGTTTTACAATCCGTTTTACAATCCGCAAGGGGTGGCTACAATGGATCCGCGTTGTCATCCGCAAATGTCAACATTTTGCGCTCCGCGTTCTCATCCGCAAACCCAACAAGGGAAGCGCGGACGCGGATTGCGGATGCATTGTAGCCCTAGCTTTACCGCGGGGTCCCCACTACCCGCGGGGACCCCGTCCCCGTCCCCGCGAGGGTTGCCAGTCCCCGTCCCCGCGGGCCTTGTCCCCGCGGGGACACGGGGACAAAATGCACCACTAAGAATGGGGAAATCGGCTAAAAATTAATTATTTTTTGGAGATAGTGGGAAAAAATGACGGAAAAATAAATTTTTTCTAAACTAATTTTTCATAAGAAATGTTCGAAAAAATTCAAAGTTTTTCTCCGGCGGCCCCTTTCGGGGCCGCCGAACCCCCCAAAATGGATAAAATTTAAAATAAAATTGCTTAATTTTTAGAGAAAAATGAAAAATACATCCCCTAAGAACCCTTAAAAAATGAACTTTTCGAAATTTCCCTCAGCACGCGGACCTATTCCAAGCCTAAATCCTAGATCCGACCCTGCCCTATATGTTAGCTTAAAAAGAAAATTTTCATTTTCAAAAAATTTAGTCCTTGAAATTTTTGAAAACAAAAATCCAAAATTAATATAGGCCTCCGATCTTTGAAAAAAATTTCTATATTTTTTAAATTTTTGATTTTGAAAATTTTTATAACCAAAGAAGAACTCGAAATTTTTTTCATAGTTCTCGGATTTCTAGAAAAATTTAAATTGTTTTAAAAATAATTTTAAAAATTTTTAATTGATTTAAAATGATGAATTTTCATTAAAGGAAAAAATTTTCTCGAAATTTTTTTCAATAATTAAAAGACTTAGAAAAATTTCTTGTCCCCGCGGGGACCCCGCGAAAATCTGTCCCCGTCCCCGCGAGTGTCGCCAGTCCCCGTCCCCGTGATGACCCGTCCCCGCGGGGATTCCTGCAACCCTAAATGCAATACATCCTTTTCCGTCCTTTTCCCATCCCCCATTATTCGACTCTACCTTATTACACCCTACTCCTCTTTTTCTGTTACATATCACCCTTACCTTCCCATGTATGCACTTTACCCTCCCTCCATGCCGCCATA
The DNA here is from genome assembly GCA_001026735.1 of Rotylenchulus reniformis. Taxonomy (NCBI): domain Eukaryota; kingdom Metazoa; phylum Nematoda; class Chromadorea; order Rhabditida; family Hoplolaimidae; genus Rotylenchulus; species Rotylenchulus reniformis. Next base: position 22,748 of record LDKF01000161.1, on the reverse strand, counting down.
CTCCTCCCTCCTCATCTACCGTACCCTTCTCCTTCCCTACCGTATACCTTTGTCTCCCCATCAGCCGACAATGACTGTGGCGACAACGCGGGATGCGAGTACAATGCCCAGCAGGGCTATTGGCTTTGCGCATGCAAGAGGGGCTGGCAGGGCGACGGGATGGACTGTGAGGCGGTGGCGGAGCCGGCGGAGGACGAGCGGGGCGCGGAAGCGGAAGGACGCGAGCCGTCGCCGAAAGTTTGGAGCGGAGGGAAGAAGCAATGCACGGAACAATCGGAGTGAGTGAGGGGGGATAAGAGGAGATGTGGACTATATGCAAGTCCAAGCCGGAAACGGCACCCTTGTTTCTTTTGGATCATTGATCATGTAGATTTGATCCTCCTGGGTGATTTTCCCTCTGTTTCCGGGCTTTTCATACAAAGGGACTGCCAAAGCCACTCCTCCTCTGTCTTTTTCCTTTTAATTTTTCATTTTTAAGCTGCCATCTGAACGGTCACTGCGTGTTGGTGGAGGATGTGTCGGCCTATTTTTGCGAATGTCTTCCCGGATATTCCGGCGACGGAGTCGAACAATGCGAGCGATCGGGTGGGTTGGGGAATTCGAGGAGCAGAGCTTTAACGGGGTTAAGTCAAACAGAAGATCATAAAATCAGCGCAAAAATCCTGTAGAAATCAAATTTTATTTTCGGCGCTATGATTTTATGACGCGAAAGCATGCTATTATAAATGATTGTTGTTTGTTTCTTTTTCTTCCATTTATCCACTTTTTCTGTGCAATTTTACAAGAAGGAATTCGCTTCAAAAGATCATAGGAAAGTCCATTTCTATCGAGAGACTTTTAATTTTATGTATCCATTGTCCCCATTTTTCCGAACTGATCTCTTGCTTATTTTGGCAATTTGGGCATTTCCAGAAGAGTGCAGTCCCACTGACCCGGCCCAGGGCTGTCCCGACCCTAACCAGCAGTGCCAATTCGAACATTCTCTCCACAAATTTGCGTGCCAATGCCGAATTGGTGGGTGAAGAGCAGTGGGCGCAATTTTTTAATTTTCGAATTTGAAATTTAGGCTTTGTAAAGAGTCCAAATGGCCGCTGCGAGTACCAAATCGGTAGGCTATGCCAAATTTTAAAGAATTTCAATTGTCAATTATGAAGATTTCTGACATTTCTTGGGCACGAATTCCATAAAAGGGGATTTTGCTCTTGGGTTTGGGACTTTTTGCTTTTCCGGCATCCATTGCCCTTCGAGATGCGCCTTCTCTTCTTTCAAATTCAAATCCAATGGTCCTTTTGTGCAGATCAGCCATCCGCGCACCAGTGCCAACAGTGCGGGGCCAACGCGCAATGTGTGCAGGATGCGGGGGGCGGCTGGAACTGCGTGTGCAATGTCGGATTCACCGGCAACGGATTCGAATGTCGGCGGGAAGGTCGGAGATTGGCCGGGAGAAGGGGGGGGGGGACTTGGCCACAATTGGCACAATTTCGATTTTCTCCTCCAAATTATAATTTTTGAATGAATTTTCAGCGAATTGTCTGGACGACCCCTCCATTTGCAGTCCGAATGCGCAGTGTCTGCCCGACGGGGCTTCCCGGGGCTATTTGTGCGTGTGCAACTTTGGACACACCGGAGATGGACGGAATTGCGAAGGTACGAAACGAAGAAACGAAACGAATGGAACGAAAAATTCGGAATTTTAAAAAAATGAAATTTTAGCGATAGTCCAAAGCACAATAGGGGGAGGAGGAGGGGCAGGGACGGAGAATCTGCTGGTCGGACGGGGAATGGCGATTATACAGAGGGCGCCGGAACAGAGCGGCACGGGAAAACAGGTCGGACACCGGATCAAACTCGGCTTATTGGGCATTTTCCCTTTTTTTAAATTTTCTCATCAAATTTTTGAATGATAATTCTGGAGAGAGCCGATATCTTTTATCACAAAAGACAGAAACCTAAACAGAAAAAAGATTTTGAACGGGGATACATAGATCACATTTTTGCTAAATTTTACGATTTCAAGGGGGAGGAGGGGAGGAATTCTTCTCAACCCCCTGGGTACGGTACTGCCCCCCTGCCGATAAAAATCTCCGAAAATTCCCAATTCCCACCTTCCAGTTGATTGTTTTGCCCCACCAAATCGTGGTCGACATTGAGTACGATTGCCATTCAGGTATTCCTTCATTCGCTGTTCCCGAATCTCTCTCCTTCCTTCATCTTACCGTTTCCAGGCCGTGTCTTCTGGAGTGACATTTCCGGCCACGCCATTCGCTCCGCCCAGCTCAATGGTACCGATCCGGCAATTTTCTTTTCGGATTTGCTCCGCAGTCCCGAGGGTAATAAACCCCAACTTTTTTTAAATTTCAATTTTCTCTCCTCCCCCCTCCCCCAGGAATCGCCATCGATTGGCCCTCGCGGAACATTTACTACTTGGACAGCATCAAAAATGAGTTGGGCGTGCTGAGCATCGACGGAAGGTTTCAGAAGAATTTGCTGAGGGAGGGGCTGAACAATCCCAGGTTTATTTGACGTATGATCCATTTTAGAAAAAAAAATTCGAATTGACAGGGCATTGGTGATTGACCTGGAGGGCCGACAACTGTTCTATTCGGATTGGTCCAGGGAGGGCCCGAAGATCGGCAAAATCGGATTGGACGGGAGCGGAAATCATGGTGAGAGGCCGCCAAATTAGTCCCAACTTCGGGTTTTTTCACCCTTCTCCCTCCCCCGAAAATTAGTTTTTGTGTCGGAGGATGTGCATTTGCCCAATGGCCTTGTTCTGCTGCCACAACGGCGATGGCTCTGCTGGGTGGACGCGGGCAGCCAAAGACTGTCCTGCATTGGCCTGGACGGCACCGGCCGCAGAGTGGTTGGTTTGAGAGGGAAAGCGGGCCAAAATCTCTTTTTTTTGATTCAGAAAATCCAAATTTGCATTTTAATTTAAAATTTTCAGATTTACGCTCCGCTCGAATATCCATTTGGGCTGACGGTTAACAGTGGCGAGGATCGCTTTTACTGGACCGATTGGAAAGAGTAAAATCACTCCCCCCTCCCGATTTGGCCGAATTTGCCCCAATTTTCAGTCAGAAAATCCATTCGGTGGATGTGTTCGGCAAGGGATACACCCAATTTTTGCCAAGCGCCGGTGGAAGAGGTCCAATCCCAACCTCGTCTGAAAATTCCCTAACCCGATCCTTTAGGGAAACTGTACGGGATCTTGAGTCTGCCCATAAAGTGCAATCTTCACTCGGGTCGGATTTTATCGGTCCGACCAAAATCCTTAAAACCAAAATTTCAGCCACATCGGAATGCACGCGGAACACCGGAGGCTGTGCCCACTGGTGTCTGTCTGGGGCGCGGCCCGGAACGATCTCATGTGTCTGTCCAGACAACATTCGGGGACTGAACGGATGCTGAAATACACCTGCTGCTTAACACGCGTTTTCGGTTTTCGCATACGAACATTCCACATCTAAACCTTTCCACCCATTTATTTATTTCAATTTTGTTGAATAAATTTATTTTTTGTCAAAACAACCCATTTGTTTCTGTAACCGGAAAAATGAATAATATCATACATCGGGTTCGCATATTGCGAAAATGTAGACATTGTACTTTGTACTATGGTGCAAGAAAAACGTAATTTTTTGGGATTTCTGTGAAATTCAGCAGAGGGTGAAAGTCCAAAATCTCCTTGTATTGTAACGAAAGTAAAATAGAGAGCAGAGAAAGAGAGAGGAAGCAACCAGGAGAAATTACCCATTGAGTGAAAGAAAATGCTAAAAGGAAACAAAACAAAAAATGAATATCATGGTCATTTCGTAATTATCAAGTCAAATGTTCACCGAGCATCCATCATTCTGAGTGACTGATGAAATAGTACACTTCGACGGTTGTTGTTGCTGTCCGACACTTGTGGTTTGCTGATTAATTCCGGAGCTGACTTCTGCCGATTTCTCATCATTGCCGTTATTTTGCAGTCCAATAGCTCCAAATTGCTCTACCAATTGTTGCTGATTTTCCTTAAACAATATATTATCCAAAGCGAACTAAACTCATGTATAATATGTATGGTACATTATCTTCCAATAACGGATGAGTTTGTGCGAAAAATTGCTGCTGTTGGTATGTGGTTGCCGGATTTGTGTAATAAAAGGGACCCCCAGTGTTTGTGTAATAATAGGGAGCAGAAGCTGAAAAAAGCATTTTTTAAACTTTTTATATTAAGAACCTGAATAATAATTAGGAAGAGCAGCAATAGGACCAAGCATGGTAGAAGGCTAAAAGAAATTGAAATTTTAAAAAATAATGAAAGCATATTACTGGAAACATAGTCTGATAACCGGAGACAGGGTAGAACTGGCTAGCACTGAGAGGGAAGAATGTTGGCGGATTTGGTTGAACCGCGAACAGCGAAGGGATGTGCTGGGTACGGGTGGCTGGTTGGTCATGCTCCGTTGCCGCAGCCCCTTCGACCAAAGTTCCTCCTGGCTCTTGTTTGGTGTTCTTTTTCTCAATGTATGTGCTCAATGGAGAAACCAACGAAGTCTGAATGGGTAAACAAAATCAGAATTATGTTATTTTAAAATTGTTATTTTATGAATCTCACAAGGTCCCAAGCATTAAAGCGTAAGTCCGGTGTTTGAGTACTATCCAACCTGATCTGCTGTTTGAACCACTGGTAATTGAAGTGGTTGCAGTTGTGTTGGTAGCGCTGTGATGCTCGCGTTGCTGCTACAATTGCTGCTCACTCTTTCCCCGCTATGGTCATCATTTGCCGAATATTGGCGATTAATCGCGAAAGAAAACTGTGCCGGCTGTTGGAAGTTGCTGCCGTACCAATCACTGTGTTCGAAGGATCTTGCTCGCCTGCTGCGCGTAAGCATATTGCCAGTGCTGCAACCTTCACTCGCTGTTGTATTGATTCGAGCTCGAAATTCTCGCATGGATGGACAGTGACGACCGCGTGACTAAAACCGGCAAAAACATAATTGCGAATTTATTGAAAATCCTTATATCTTCTTCCTGATAAATACAGGAATTTAATTTGGTGTCCATAGGAAGTAGGAACCGATGAGAAGAACAAAAAAGTCGAAACGAAAGGTTATAATATGTTGCATAGGTGTGCAAGGGGGGATCGGTCAGCCGGGGACCCATACGATGTACGATTGACCCCCCTAGGGGGGGGG